>OMLP01023926.1:0-16202 GCA_900302685.1 Spondyliosoma cantharus | reverse complement strand
GATGGATGGATGGATAGATAGATAGATAGATAGATAGATAGATAGATAGATAGATAGATAGATAGATAGATAGATAGATAGATAGATAGATAGATAGATAGATTCAAGTACAAATACAATCAAAATACAGGACAAATATAGAAACAACAAAGTACTGTATACAATATACAAAAAAAATATTGTATACAATTAAATGCTTAAGTAGTTATAAAATAAGATTAAATGTTGAGGTAAATAAGATTAAATGTTGAGCATTATAAAGTCTGATGGCACCAGGTAGGAAGGATTTCTGGGCTGCTCCTTTAGGCAGCAGGTTGAATGAGTCTGTTGCTTGTCCAGAGTTTTGTAAATGCTGACTCGTGTACAGGGTCAGCGAAACTAAATCGTAAATGCTCACTTCCGTTGTCTCGGAGCGGGAACAGAGTAAAATGCTAATGTTGGTAATATTTTTAATGATGGTCTGCTTGCAGTTGCAGAATTTCCTAAAAGACTAGGAACCTCTTTGACCTTGAGATGTTTTGTGGAAGTGAAAGTCAAAGTACTTCGTCTGACTCAACTGTCCTGAGTCAGTCTAGTGGTTGCTACAGAGACGACCAATGTTCTCGATCCTGTCAGCTTGCATTATCTATAGCAGATGTATTTTAATCTAAATTGAGTATAATCTAATTGAGGATGAATTTTTCTTGCAGCAGCTGTGACAAGTTTCATGTTTGAATCTGAAATAGTTTTCTTTGCTGGTGTAGAGTTAAATCTTCTTGACAGGCAGGGATCGTCTGAGCATGTTCTCAGCCTGTGGATACTGTGTGCACATGTATATACTGTGCTTATGTGGCATATTATGTAACATGCATACACCACTCTGCATGTGTGTGTGTGCTGCCATGATATGTTTGACTGTATTCTGTGTGTGGGGGGTATGCACTAGTCCTGTTTACTGATTAACATCAGGCAGAAAATTCCTGTTTAGCATCAAGCATGCGTTATCATCGCCGTACACCACTTAGCTGCACAGTGTGGAAAAACTTGGCAAGCATGTTGTGGATCTGGCCTGCAGCTCCCATTCTTCATTGACATAGATAGCTGCTGTCATGAAGAGAACATGTCGCATGTTCTCTTTATGTTGTCCTTGTGTTTTCTTACCCACTATCGTAAATCAAATTTCCCCTCGAGGGACAATAAAGACCTGAACCTGAACCTGAACCTGCTCTCTGATTAGTTTTATCAAAATACAGGAATTTGGTCTTTGCTTCCAAAATGTAATGTAGATAAAAAGTGAACTGCTACAATATTTCTGCAAAAAAGCTAAGCGACCATGCAGAGTGTTTTCAGACTTGAGTCTCACAGTTTTGTAGGCCGTAGGAGTCCGTTCCCTGGAAATTCTGCACCGTGCTTTATATTTTGCTCTGGAAGTCATACATTTTTCTCGGCATGGTGGCTGTTTGAAGTGAATTTAGCGCTGAGGTTTGTAGCGCCGTCATGATACTGGAATGTCTAACGTCAGTATAATGCTTTCTATCATTTTCTGACCTTTCTCCTCCTCTCTTGGCTAGTAGCAGAGTACAACAGGAAGACCGGAGGAAATGTTGAATACTTCACTTTTTGTAATTTATTTTAGAAACATTAGTGTTTTTCTCTTTGGATTAGCCCTTGAAAAAATAATGTTGTGTAACAACTTGCTGTTGGAGAGAAGATGAGAAAACAAAAGCTGGTGGTTTATTGACACTGCAGGAAGGAAGTTTTGAAACTGTTTCCAATATTCAATATATTGATATTTCACACAACACTCGAGGTTTGTAGCCAGACTGCAGCTCTGCTGTACTTCATTCTGTTCCTTTGCATTCGTCTCAGCCTCTTCTTTGACCTCTTTCATTTGACTACATGTTCAATATATGCTGTTGATATGATTCTAAATGGCTAGTTTAGCTTTCAGAACTCATTTCTAACAAATGTTGTGGAATTGGACTTTTGCAACAATATTGAACTATTGCCTCCGTTGTCTTGACAACATTCAACTTGCGTCGGGTCCAGTACTGTTTGGCTCTGCTCTTGTTTGAATTTCTTAGGAAATGGTTTTGTTTTTTTTCTCAAACTGTCCCAGGGAAAATGATGATGAAGATCAGTTTTATTGTGACATCTTCTTATCTTGATAAATGTTTTATCTGCTTCCCCTAAAACTGAAAAACAGATGTATTTTAATAACTTCCCCAACTGGCACTTGGTGTGACCCAACACATCTGTTGCTCAGACCGGCCAGGTTTTTCTCTGCAGATTTGTTGTTGAGTGATGTCCAAGAGAAAAGAAGAGCACGAACACTACAGATGTTGAAAATGTAACTGGGGGTTTAATAAACCCCTGCCCCACTGCAGACCTGAGATCCTGACTGCTTTGCCAGAGAGTGTGTTAGTTTGATTTCTTATCGCTCTCGTAGAACCACTCCTCCATGTGAAACAGCACAAGTCTGGAGAAACATGAAGCCCATCGTTGGCTGGGGATGAGTGCTGAGGTTTGCCAGAGCAAAGCAAAACACTGGTACTCACTCGTAAACCCATGAGGGAACAAAACAAGTTGTTATAGCCACATTAGAAATGTCAAACAAGAAGCTTTGCAAACCACACCAGGGTTATTGTATAACATATTGAATCATCCTCAGAGCTGTACGTCAGATACGTTGAAAGATTGTGCTGCGCTGTATTCATGGCTGACAGGCCATTATCTCATTGCAAGAACTTGGCTTGTGAGGTTTTGCCTCTTTGCTGTGATGCTGGCAAATATCAGTAGGTTATGTGAAACAATGATTAATGTTAAAGATAGTGTTCTCTGCAGATAATGAAAAGCCTGCCCGCTGAAACGCTTAAAGAGCTTCGTTAATTGATCAGGTGCAATGAGTGTTTCTGCAAATACAGATTTAATCTTGATCCAGATTTGGCGCCAAGATTGGAAAATGGAGAAACCAACAGGTACGAGAGAGAAAACATGTTATATCAATTTTCTGATAGTTATCTGCTGTATTATATTCTGAGAGAAGTGCAGACAGATTGTGTGGCTTTACAGCTTTACTCATACACGAAACACAAGGAAGACATGTTGGACTGTTTGAGCGTATGTCTGGTCCTGTCCTCTCATGACCTCTTCATATCATATCCTGTCGTGTCCTCAGGGCTATTTGCTACATTTGTCAGAAATGCCAGACGAAGGTCAGGAGGACTGGAGAATGTGAGGTGGTAAATGTAACGGGCCTCCCCAGGAATGTGACACGTGTGTTACAACCTGCAACTGCAGGCAAGCCTGTATTTGGGCTGCATAATCACACAGGCTGTAAATTACAAGGAGAAAGATCTGGTCCTTTAATTTATAGTTGAGTACTGAGGAAGTAGTTATCTGGGCTGGCACTCACTAAGTAAACCAACAACCTTCTGGGAGCTTAGTTAGTACTAGGAAGACAAACCTGAGACTTAGAATAGAATAGAATTACTTTTTTTTTCACTGTCTGTCAGCAGGATGTGAAACTACTTGAGTGATTGATTAATGAACTAAAATGAACTTTATGGTGTTCATGTGTGTCCTGATGTTCAGTCAAAAGTGCTCCTTGCCCACAGCTGTTGCATTGGCGTGTTTCTGCTGCATAGATAATTCAGGCAATGCGTTGGCACTCGTCGGCTTTTATGTTCCAGGAGCGTCCATGTGCACCCAAGCCAACTGACCACAATGACCATGCATGCATAACCAATAAGTGTTTAGTCCTTTGAATAATCATATTAGGTGGTGGAAATGATTCCGTGTGTGTGGCATAGGAGCTCGTTCCATTTTGTAGCTGTGTTTTCTTAAATTATAAGGGTTTTGACAAACAGGCATAAGTTTACTTTGTCAGCCAGGAGAAGGTTGCATCTGTTCAACACTTCTGAGGAGGCACGATTTGATTTTAACTGTGGCATTCGGTTTTTCCACATCTGTGGAGTATGTATGCATGTTTGGAGACAAGTTAGGACAGCTCTGCAGCTCTTGTACATCATGGAGGAGACAGAATGACTTTTCTATCTTGAGAAATTTGATCAATTGCTTTCACTCACAAGCCCAAGTAATGCTGCACATGTGCTGCACTGTGAACTTTGCTGCAGACATGTTGTACATGGACCTATGTTTCCAGCAAAATTACTTTAATTGTAGTTGCTAAAACTTGAACTCCGTTCTTTTTTACCAAACAGAACAGTGACAGCAGCTTTGAAATTATTTTTCTTTCCTGTTTACGATTTATCAGACGGTTACTAAAAAATCCCATCGGGTCATCTGGAGTTTGGCTTGACTTCTTACAAGGTATGCAGGGCTCAGACTTCTGGTAAAGCGTGATTAGAATTCACGCTGACCTGCTGAACCATGGGACGCCATTTCACAGCTCTTTGCCAATAACACCTGCTGTTGGCTGGTACCATATGATGTGGTTGTGACGGTGTTTGCCTTATTTAAAGGTCCATTTGTCTATTCTCTCTCATGTTTGATTTACAGAGGATTCATTTAACACTGACACATTGTTGTTTGTTCACTTGGGGCTCTGTTAAACTGTTTCTGACTTATTTTGGCAACAGTAGAGAGTCGACTCACATTTTGTCAGCAGGTGTGAAATGATTTCTCTTTCACCTGGAGCAGATTCCTCACCAAATGACTTCTACACTAACAATTAAGGTGCCCTTTTACTGCTCCAGGACGTCTGTCTCGTAAAGCTTTTGATTAGATAGTGGCGCGGAGAGAAGCGTACGCCTGTGCTTACATCTGGAGGCATGGATATATGTGCATGCTTTACAGAGCCAACAGTAAACAGTCCTTACTGAGAAGTGATGTGGTGAACCAGAATTAAGAAAGAGAAAGTGGAGCAGTGTCACTTTTCACCTAAGCAAAGCGAACAAAGCTGGTGTCAGTGCTGGACGGGGAACAAAGAGTCTCTGCCAGGTGGCACTCCATTGTTTAGCTCTACCTTTTCAGCTTCAGCTCTGTGGTTGGCTCCAATAATCACTGAAAGTCCCCATAGCTCATGTTGCTCTGCCCTAGATTAGAAAACGGATTATTTATACAGACAAATGTTAGTGGAGGAAATATGCTTAATAACAACAATATAACTTGATGTTAAGTGTATATATATAATATATTTTTTTTTTCCTAACTATGTCAATTGTATGACTGCAACTAAACAGCCAATTATATTTGTTTAGTCCTCATTAGAAAACGGGAACTTTTTACCATTCTCAGTGTGACACTGCAGACAGACAGTGATCGACTAGTTTGCAAAATATATTTTTTGAAGGAATTGGTGGAGACCAAAGTCAGAGTGGATTTTAGATCCTCCGTAACTGCTGGATGAGTAAATTGGCAACCGTTTTCTAACAAGTTCACCGATCAACAACTCATTTCACTACAATGTTTGCAGCTTGTTTCTGCAGCCATTTGAAGGATATAATCTGGTGTGCTTGATCGAAGGCCTTCGTTTTGGAGGCCAGTTACCTGTGAGTTCCTGCAATACAAGCTCTGGGTTTTAATTGCATCACAAAGGACACTGTCAGCTTCATATAGACATTTTTCATTTGGCATCTGGTGGCCCTGTTGAACTCCAGAGTACAGCAAAGAAAAAAGGGAAATTAACTGATGCTGGGTGCACATTCATCAGCTGTCTGGACAATGTGCTGGATTATTATACCATACATTTTGTTCTTCTGGCTGTGTCTGCAGTGTGAAGATTACAGATATACTTCATGTATTTTGTAGATACAGAATGGTTTATTCCAAGCAAACACTATTCTTTTCACATTGTCTGCTCTTTCTCTTTCGTAATGGGAATGGGGCGCAGCAGCTATTGTGAGCACATGCCTCCCTGCAGGGATTACTGACTCATTACAGGAAACACGCTGGAAACTTTGAATGTTGTTAGACCATCATGTAATTCAGTGCGGAAACACAGCGTCATTGTAAAAACTGTTCAGTCAGGGTAATAAAGTGCAAGTTCATTTAAATATGTGATTTAAGAATTAGAAGGAACAGCACATTGCCAATTAATGTTGGGCACAATGTTAAAAAGGGGAAAAGATTGATATTTTGCAGTCTTGCACAAATAGTTCACCTAACCCTAATAATCCTGTAAAGAATAACAGACTGTGTGGGGAGACAGGAGCATTAACCACATGAAAACTAGCTTGTATTCTGTAAATATGTTGTGACATATTGTGATTATGTTTGTCCTTGCAGGTTATTGGAAGAGACAGAATGAGGAAGTCTTACATCCTCTGGGCTGTGCTGTGGTGGTGCTGCTCCTGCTGGACTACACAGGCAGAGATCTTCACCTCCATCAGTAGGTTTAAACAGCCGTGTGACATGTTTTCTTTATAGATTAAAATCTTTGATGAATCTGTTTCCAGCTTTACGTTGATCCTTTGTGGGAGTTTCTTGACTCCCCTTTGCTATATGCTTTCTTTTCACATTGAAAGTGACATGAGGCCAAGATTTTGCCAGTATTGTGTATATTGAACTCAGAAAGCTGTTATTACACAATAAAACCCTGATTGTTGTCCTGAAAGCTACAACAGTATGTCTTATTATAGGATATCTAGCAGATTGTTGTGTATCAGTAAGTTTAAAGGCCTGCTGTGTTTTTGTTCACACATAGAGACTGAGGACCTGATATATGTAAATCTTTGCATTACTTTCTGTTTGAACTTACTGATGTAATTGCGAGTGGTTAACACTTAAAACCTACCGATTTTTTTTTGCTTCACCTTCAGTCTAAATTCCCCTCAGGGCATAGAACACAATGCAACTTTGATTTTTATAAGCTTAATCAAATAAAACAGAGTATCAGCATGGCAAAACCCTGAATAAGAGAATCATGCATTACTTCCACATGTAGAGGAGAATAGAGTTTTGGGCTCAGGAATGCATTTATTTCCTTCGCTATAAAAGAGGTTTTAGCTGGAGGAAGTGGCCAGAAGGCCAGAAAGTCTGAGTTTATTTTAAGGCACCAAGAATAGCTTGTAAGAGAAATAACTGTTGTCCGTTCATTCCTCAAATCAAACCTGTGAAAAAAATAAAAAGGTTTCATTCACACAGTCTGCATGCTTGAAATTAAGTCTTCTTTATATAATTTCAAAATAAACAAAAGTAAAATATTCCCTTCAAGCTTCTTTCATGTAACATTTAAAAGTGTGTTTGGTGTTCAGGATGCATCACGTCGCTCAGCAGGCTGCATTTCATGAGCTGAACTGTCACTTAAATCACGGTGATTGACTGCAGTTGGCTGGTCAGTTATGTTGGTTGAGCACTAAAACAATGAAAGAATCTCATAATTCCTCTTCCCTGGCAACCCCGGAGAATTAATCACGGCTGAGCGTTTCCATGGAATTATTTAAGAGGTGTCCTACAACCCGGTCGTCTCCTTCTCAAAGGCTCACGGCTGCACAGCCCGCTGAGGTCTGCTCAGTAATTCTATACAATCAAAGCCCCACGGGTTGTGGCTGAAGATTTATTTTTATCCCAGTAGTAATCTGTGTTACCAGAAATACATTTTATAGGCTTTTAAAACAAAACACAACAAAACTGAATGTTGTCAGTACTTGCTTCTCTATTAGTTTTCCATCAGAAGAAGTTGGATTTGTTTAGAGAACATGTACATAACATTAATTTGTAAGATGTTTTTTTTTATTTATTTAAAAGGCGAGGCATCTTTTTCAGGGAGGAGAGTGATGTTGATTTAATGTTGAGTGACACCTCTCACTCACCCACAGCCTCTCTGTCTCTCTCTGCAGGCCAGATGACGGATCTGATCTACACAGAGAAGGAGCTGGTCCAGTCTCTGAGGGACTACATACAAGCAGAGGAGTCCAAGCTTGCTGCTGTCAAAAGGTACATTTACAAACTGTGACTGTAGACTGTGTACTAGAATTGAGGACTTTAGTGTTTCCAGTATATTACTTGTGGCCTCTAAAAAAAGCTGTGTCTACTTGGGGCTCCTTGTCATTTTTAAGACATCCATGAGCTGTTAGGAGACATTTAACCTCTAAACTTTGTAAATCATTTACAGCTGTAACACTTTGTCCGTCTGTACTTTAGCTGGGCCAACAAACTAGATGATCTGACCAGAGTGTCCACCTCTGACCCAGAGGGCTACCTGGGCCATCCAGTGAACGCCTACAAACTGATGAAGAGACTCAACACGGAGTGGACTGAACTGGAGAGCCTGGTGCTTCAGAACCCCTCTGATGGTGAGAGGAAGGGAAGAGGAGTGGAGCTGGAGAGTGGTGTGATGTTGCCTTTCTTTGTGATAAGTTGTGAAACACACAGTATCTGTTTTTCTCCTGGCCACATGCAGCTGTGGCTCTGTTGCCTGATTGACACTATACAGATGTTTGCACTGTGTGCAGTAGCTCAGACCAACAAACTTGTGTTATTTTCCCCAAGCTAGTTGCTTTTTCCTCCTTTCTCTCTGCAAAATGAGTGATTCATCTATAAATGTTTCCATCAGCATAGTTTTAAGAGCATCTATAAGTTCCCCAAAAGGTTTTTATGTTTGCTTGAAGACTTTTGGGTATTTTGATTAATGATAGATGAAAAGCGCCTTTTAGGGAGTAAGTTGAAATGGAGCAAACGTGTATCTCACATTATTATATCTCACATTAAGAAAACTCATCATAAGAAGCTGCTGTGTTCCCTGTCGGCGTCAGATATCAGCAAACATCTGGTTTTGTTCCAGTTCACAATCTCCACTTGTTTTATTACAGCCATGTGTACGAAGTCTGTACTGCCAACTTAGGTAGCGTTGCTTTTTCTTTACCTTTTGTTACTTTCAAATCCTTTCATGAAATCTGCTGATGTTTCACTCAAGTCGAAGCTGTTTCGAACACGTCAGATGCATCTTAGTCTTTCTCAGTCTTGCCTTTCTATTGACTATTCTATTGTAAGCATCATTTCTGTTCACACAACATAATGCATCTGAAGGACAGCCGCTTCTCTCAGTGTGAGCAAGTGCAAGTAGAAAGCGGCAAATCTAAAAATCTGAGAAGATGTGAACAGTTCAATCATAGCTCAGACTGAAGAGTGGAAATTGCTACTCAAACACTCCAACTTCATCTCCAAAAGGAAGAGAGAGAGAGAGGCTGTCGTGTTTTAGCTCCAGCTGTTCCTCATCTCTGCATATTTTGGCTCTCCCATTTTGCGTTGGTGTGTGTGCGGTGTGTTTGTCCGAGGTCCATATCTGTGTGAGGCCGAATCATGTGTCGTACGAGTGAGTCTGTACACGTGGCCATGAGTCCGAGAGACACTGGATGTAAACCTTGTGGACAGCATTTTGATTTAGTTTAATGTTTGTACTTTTGCACTGGACTTATTTCCCTGTACCTTTATCCACATTTCTTTTCCATCTTTATGTCTCAGCAACACTGGACCATTTACATATCATGTCAAAAAGTAAAATTGAGCCTGAAAGAAAGACGGCCTGTCATGTATGATATGCAGTTAAGATCTCTTTATCTAGATTGGAGGCACCTCTGTCTGAATACCACAGAGTTTATACCAATCAGAGAACGAATGAAATGAATCTGCCCGCGGGAGTTTCCTCAGAAGCAGCAGATGGTGATGTCTGATATGTAGTGATGAAGAAAGTATCAACACATAGTTCTTATTAATAGTCATCATTAAGAGACTGATCTAAATTGTATTGGTTGGTATTGGCAGCATAAGAAGGATAATATTGGTCACTCAGTACAGAGGCTCAGACTATGTGCAGAACGTCTGGACCTGCTGTGACGGGAAGATTTGTGCTGGCTGAGGGTCATAGGCCTGATTACATCAAAGATATTAAGTTAAGTTTTCATGAATAATTCTAGCTGCAAACACATATTGAGACAGGGCGAGAGAGTAGGAAAAGAAAGAGGAGAACCACGATAACAAAAGCCCGTTAGAGGCAAGAGGATGGTTTGTAGTTTAATGTTCTACATGTTAATCTAAATGAAACTCTCTCACTCAACTGTAAGAGGAGCATTGCCTCCATCTTTAACACAATCTTTAAATTATATTGTTCAAAGTAAAGGGAATAAAATGTTTGATTAGAATCAATTAAAGGAGTTTAATGCATATTTTTCATTCCTTTATGATTTAATGTCTACATTAAGTATAATCACACCATTCAAGATCCCCTAATGTGCATTCAGTATATTCAGATGTGCTTAATGGGAGATTTAACTGGCTGGCCACTAAGGTACAGTTGTTTTCTATCAGTGAACGCGACAAAGTCACAAAACTGCCATTTGAAGGTTACTGTACAATTCTGTACATCATTTTAGCTTCATGTTGCTTTGTTATTGCAAAGTCAAACATTAACATCCTCTGATTCATTTTGGGAGATTATAATTGACTCACAATTTGTGTATTTCATTCTCACAAACATCCTGACTTTTCCCTCCTTCCTCTCCAGGGTTCATTTCCAACATGTCCACACACAGACAGTACTTCCCGGATGAAGAGGATGAAACGGGTGCAGCCAAGGCGTTGATGCGTCTTCAGGACACGTACCAACTGGATTCTGAGGCTTTCTCCAGAGGAAAGCTGCCAGGTAACCAAGACGAGTGTACACTGATCATTTGGAGAGAACATGAATAAATGAAGAGGGTTAAATTAGTGTTTACATTTATATGTCAGGAAAATGAGAGGAAGGAACTCCCCCCCCCCCCATAATGATTTTAAATGGTGTGTTGGTGTGTGTTTATTCTGCTGTCTGCAGTAAACAACTTGTGTTTTGGACCCTCCTCACAGAGTACATTTTTGTGAAAGTATCTCATGTCGACCAGTCCTCACTTGTTCCACAGATAGGATATTAGTTTCAAGTTCAGGTTTATTACAATTGATACTGCACAGATATGGAAAGATTTGTAGAAATGTGTCAGTGTCAATGTGCTCAGTGGCAGTTTTCTTTGTATGTGTGCATCTGTGCCAGTTCATGCTGAGTTGGGATCCAGTAACTTAGACAGACTCTGCATGTGTTAACTTACCCATCAACAATTTGATTGATAAAACCATAACACAGGTAACAAACATTATCCATCAGTAATGAATAAAATATCCTAATATGTCATGAGAAGAAGATGTTAAAATCTCAGTACAGTTTGGTCAGTATTTTAATTTAATTTTCCCCAGGTGTACACTCTAATGCCCTTCTGTCAGTGGACGACTGCTACGACATGGGAAAGACGGCGTATAATGAAGCAGACTACTACCATGCAGTGCTGTGGATGCAGCAGGCCTTGAAGCAGCTCGACGCTGGGGAGGAAGCTGTGGTTTCCAAGGCGGACATTTTGGACTACCTCAGCTACTCTGTTTACCAAATGGGTGACCTGCCTCGAGCCATTGAGCTGACACGCCGACTTGTGGCTATTGGTAAGAGGCAGACAGCGTTACCTGAGATCTATATTTTAACCAGTGTGCTCACTAATACACACACTCTCTCACTCAATAATCTCAGCCTGAGTTAGCCTCATTATTTGTCTTTCTTGCAACCAGAAATGATGGGTCAGTGGTTTCAGGGTCTCCAAAATAGATCACTGTTTGGAGTTGCCTCCCTTAACACTTACAGGGACCAGCTAGCTGACCAACACAGCCGCAGTCCTCTACTGTGGGGTAATTGATGGGTTGTCTTGTTGCTGTTGCACTAGTCGCCACACTACACCCTCCTCTCAGTTTGCTAGTGCTGCAGGGTGTAGTCCATCCAAAGTAAGGGCCCGAGGTTTGTGACTGTTATTTTAGTCTCAGCATGAAGGGCTGTGTTGACAGCTGCAGGCCGTCCTGTTAGAGCTGTGGTGTGCTTGTTTACATGTCGTGTGAACTGAACATGTAGCAGAAGTAGTAGAGATTCACGTATAACAGCTCATATTATATATCTCAAATAGAAAACAGTAATGGACATATTGTAGAAAAGCAAAAAGAAAGGTATAATCCAGATTATTATTATTATTATTATTATTAGAAATTCAAATGTAAGTAGAAAATGCAGGGAGACAGAAAGCAGACAGCAAAGCAAGCAATCACATTTATTCACAGGTTAATGTTAAAAGAAACATAAAATATAAAGTACATTTAATTTGTTGTGAAGAGCAACGTAAGTAGACGAACATACAGAGTCATAAGTCAAGAAAAATTCCCATAATTGGCACATGAACAAACACATAGATGGGCAACAAACAGTTAATATACAGATAAATAAGACAACAAAGATCATGTATGAAATGGCATTAAAAACAGACACCGTCTCATCACCCACATAAATATTGTTACATCAGGTGTGAGAGAAATCTGTCAAAGTTTAGATTGTTTCTCCAGGAGATCACCGCTGGTAGGAAACTGTCATCATATTGGGCATCCTCCAGAACAGAACCAGTGTACTGCAGCACTGGAACACATACTCATTTGTGTGTTTAATTACCTCCAACGAGCTGCACATTTCCCTCCTGCCAAAGAGCCCAAACTAGTCAATATTGAAGTTACAGCACATTGACTGTTTGTGTTCCTGTGGGTACACAAGGCAGCTCTGCTCCGACACGAAGAGGCCCACTATGCTCCTGCTGTTGCTCCTCTGCTCACTGCAGATTCAGCGTATTTCCTCAAAACTCCACAAGGGGGTGTGCTCTCTATAATCCACTCATACATCAGTATAGCAGACATTAACCAAAGGACATGAGGGAGACAGTAAAGATGCACTGGAGAAGGTATTGAGATCATTTACTTAGATAAACATAAGTTTGAGCTAAAGTCCGGCATTAAACCATACAAAAAGGTTTTTAGTAGCAGCAACAAATTGTACTTAAAGAATCAAAAGTAAAAGTGCTCGTTGTGTCTCGTTATTATTGACGCATTAACATACTGTATTAGTGTTTAATTGATGTAGCTGGTTAATGTGGTACTAATTTGAGCTGCTTCATACAGTTTAATAGTTTAATTTTGGTCAGTGCATCTTATTTTATGAAGAAATTGTATGTTTTGTATTAATCTTTAGAGTAAATAGAAACAAGTACTAGTTTAGCTGTAGTAAATAAATGAAATGAAAAAAATAAATGTAGTGGAGTAAAAAATACGTTTGTTTCCTGTGGAGGGAAATATAGCTCAAAAAATTGAACTACAAATTTATTAAAATTGTACTTCAGTAAAGTATTCGGATTCGTGTTCATCGGTTATTTCCGGCAATGAGAACTGAGTTAATTTAAATAGAGTTGAAATGTAATGTGAACAATTATCTTAAGACAAAACAGTGTTCTTACTCTTTTTAACTCATTTGTACAGACTACACTGGATTTTAGTAATAACAAGTTATTTGTACGTGTGATGTCAGCAGTAATTAAAGGGACAAACGCTTCAGGATGAGGCAGAAATGCAGCATCTCCTCAGTTCTTCAGGTTATTCCACCGCTTCATAGTTGAACCACTATTAACTAAACTTTTCTTGTACTGACAGACTCCAGCCACCAGAGGGCGGGAGGAAACCTCCGTTACTTTGAGAAGTTACTGTTCAAGCAGCTCAATGAGATGAACCAAGCCTACGAGCCTCCCTCTGAGGAGCCCATCCAGCTGGGAACCTACAGCAGACCTAAAGACCATCTCCCAGAGAGAGAGACCTACGAGGCCCTCTGCAGAGGAGAGGGGCTGAAGATGGTGAGATATGAAGAGACGTTATTTCATGTTGAGAACTAGGCAACATGTGCAGCACAGGGGCAAGAGAAGTGTTGACTTTTATCAAACTAAATCCTAAAATATCATATGGTTTGGTATTCTGCTGACAGTAAAGGTTTGTTTTCATCACTACACATGTGTCCTTGTCTATATGTGCAAGATTATTAAAAACAACCTGGATGAGTGTGCAGGAGATTTTTTGCAGCCTTTCATCTTGTGAAATTAGGTTTCGGCAGCAGGGAGCAGTGAAAACTAACCACATTCCACTTTCTATAACTCAAGCCACTCATACTATGATGCACATGAATGCTCTGCTCCTTCCTACTGGATCAGTGCCAATGAATGATTTCCCATTAATGACATATTTTCTGTCCATCCTGTGTATTTGATCAGAACGAAGCAAGGCGCAGCCGTTTGTTCTGCCGCTACCAGGATGGCCAGACGAACCCTCGTCTCCTGCTGAAGCCCGTGAAAGAGGAGGACGAGTGGGACAGCCCCCACATCGTACGCTACCTGAACATCCTGTCAGATGACGAGATTGGGAAGATTAAGGAGCTGGCTAAACCCAGGGTGAGACAGAAAGAAACAAATATATCAGAATGAGTATAGAAATTCTGCCTTTTACATGAGAGGTGAAACATTAGAGGGAGAGCATCAGCGCTGATAAAGGCTGTCAGTGCTGATGCTGTACTTCTCTAACGGATAGTTTGTTTTTACAGGTTTACTCAGATGACAGGTGAATGCACCACCCATACTTTGGATTTGACAGTTCAGTCTCCTTTAGCCACACATTTTTGTGTATGTGTGAGGATTTTGATAACACTAATTGAAAGCAAGTCTTCAATAAAAGTCTGACTGGCTTTAAAATGTATGTTCACTTTGTACACAAGCCAGAAGAAATGGCAGTAAATTTCTAACCAGGAATGTTTATCTGAAACAGAAACAAGCCAGTGCATGTTGCTTTCAATGCTGCCTGCTCTACTGCGCTACTGTTGTTTGTCACTTATCTTAAATATGCAGACGGGAACACTGCATTAAAAACCTGAGGTGTGATGACAGTTGTGAGGGCTGAGAGCTAGAACTCCATAACTCTCCAGAACACAACATATTTAGTTATTCAATAGGCCCAATACAGGGAAGAGACCGGACTAAACATAGTTACATTCTGCGTGTATTAAAACTAAGATTAACTGAGATCAAGAAAAACTCATTCTGCATCTGATATTAAAGTATTATAACATTAAGATGATTAATGAATGAGAGTAAATGAAAAGATGTTTGTGATACAGTTGAACGAGTAAATAAACCGTGATGTGTAATGATCATGAAGACAAATAGGTACATTGTTTGTATTTATATTAAACTTACAATCTATTTATTCATATCTGTTTGATGTATTTATTTCTTAAGCTGGCCAGAGCTACTGTCCGTGACCCCAAAACAGGCGTCCTGACCACAGCCAACTACAGAGTGTCAAAAAGGTAAGTCCTTCAGGACTAAGGTTCCCTGGGTAACATCTTGTGGATATTAGTCCTGAATGAAAAGATAAAGATAATTTTTATGAGCGTTTTATTCCTTATTGTTAATGCAATTTGCATATTTAGAGTTTTGCTTTTTTCCTATGTTATCGCTTCACTCACACTACTGGAAACATCACCTGAGCTGCCGTAGCCACAAGGACAGTCTGTTCACTGTGGAAGACGTGTTTATGAGCAGCAGATGTAGAAATTAGTTTCCTTCCACCTTTCTAAGCATATTCTCAAATAGTGCATAAAAAAAGTTTAACAAGGTCAAAATATCACTATGAAGGTTTTCTAAGTTGGAGGAGCTGGAAAGGTTGGTGTATTGACTAAAATAAAGTGTGCAAAGGAAACTTGTGATTTAAATGTCCACTGTAGAGAAGAAAATGTTGTTGGACTGGATCCTTCTAAATTCCATACTTTTTTTGCCCATTTAACATTTAATTGGTGCTTTCTTAACCTTGTAATCTCTTTGCGCCCTCTTCATCTGCAATAATCAGTGTTGCCAACTCTTTTCCAATGAAAGTAGCTAGCACTAGCTCCAAAAGTCGCTAAAAGTCGCCAGATGACGTCATACGCTCATTTACATATTGTTGACGTAATCACGTACTCATTTGCATAATGCTTACTGGCTGTGTCTGTTGCAGTGAGGGGGAGACTTCAGCCATATATACATTGGTTGATAGAGAAATCTTTACCAAATAATCACAAACTCACTACAGGGACAAATATATTTGAAGAAAAAGCAGTAAAGGGAGGAAGAAGATCAAACGAACTATGTACATTTTTACAAGATAGAGGAACATCCTAATCTGGAGAAATGGTGAGAGAGAAGCTCAAACGTGATCTAGACTCAGCAGCTTAAGGTTATCATTGGTAAAGTACCAGTGGAACCGCGAAAGACTAAGAAATCAGAGCATTAACAGCTCAAAACAGAGTAAACGGCAGAGCGAGTGGCCGCGGCGTCCGCTCCTGCCGGCCCCAGTCAGCCCCACCA
>OMLP01023916.1:0-14209 GCA_900302685.1 Spondyliosoma cantharus | reverse complement strand
CAAAGTTCTCTAAATGTGACTGTAAACAGATCGATGTCTCCATGAGTAACACACAAACAAACACTGCGGTCAGATCAATGAAACTACACGACTGGGTTACAACATTTTATTGACATTCTTGAGTTTAACTACATAAAAGTACATTTTGTTAATGCAGTTTGGTTCTGACTCACCAACATGTTTCCGAACTTTTTAGACAACAGGAAGGTAAATGAAAAACTTGAATGAATTATCTCATCAGTGTTCTCAATATTTTAAAAAGTGTTCAGAGGTTTGAACGTTTCTTCGTCTTATACAGTTATTATCACATGTGAGCTAGAAATGAACTGCAGCCACTACAAAGTCCTCTCATAGGCACTGATAAACATTTCTACTGTGATCTTTAGAGTTACAATACAAGGCATTACATGATTAATTCAAGAGGGTTCATTATACATTGCTGTGTGTCTTAATTATAAAAACAATGTCTTTCAGTGTACAAGGCATGTTAAAGAAACCGTTCAGTCGGTCTTCATCTTCGTTTGACTCAGCAGACTGTCCGACGTCGGCGCGTCGTTGAGTGATAATTAAGGTGCAAATGGAAATACGTCGTTTCAGAACATTTTACTTTCAGTGCACTCAAACTTTATTTGACTTTATTTTGGATGATCCTGTGAGGTGAGGAGCAGAAATCTTGCTCACTTGGTTCCTAGAAGTCCAGACGAGTCACACGGTCATCACTGGAGTAAATCGAGCGTTTAGTTTTAAGTTTTATGTGTTTATCTGTCGTCTCCTGCTTGTTTGAGTAGGTTTTTTTCAGAAATGTAACTCTTAAGCCTCCATCTGTTTCTGTTTGGAGATGTTTCTCTAAAAAAACACCCACTGAATGTTGATTTAGTCTTTTTACGATCACTTTGAAGCAGGTTGCAAACTATGAATCTGGCCGTCGTCATGTTTGTCGTATGAACATGTAAATGACATGTTGACGAGTTAGGGAACGATCCAGCTGTGAATAATGTGAAATTCAAGGCCTTGATGCACTGAAAGTAAAATGTTTTAATGTTTAAATATATTTATGTCTCAAGATGAGATGTCCATGCAAAGCATTTTGATACCGGCTGCATGTTGTAATAAAATAAAAGTCCCTCGACTTCATAAATGTTCCAGGAAAAAAACAAAAAAAACATATAAAATTAAAAAAGGAAATAATAAAAAATCTAGTTGATAAAGTCAACTATCCAACCAGTAGAAGTATTTTGAGCATTAAAGGTGATTGTCATTCGATTTGAAGTCTGTGGAATTCTGGGTAATGTAGTCTGATGAATGGATTCAGCATTAAAGTGAGTGTTGGACGTGCAGTGAGCTGTAAAATACGCATCCTGACGCAGTTCCTGATCTTTTCAATGCCATTTTGGCTGCGTTCAAAGTTACGTCTTGTTTTTTTCTCCTCACAGGCCGAGTGTTGTTATTCTCACTGTCTGACAACATTACAGAAATGATTCCTACAGAGAGAACCGCTTTGCTAAATAATAAGTAACCGGAAACATACAGTGAGTCTCGTTCATGGAGAAGTCGTCCCGAAGGATGACGATCGCCGCCGCTGCACTGATGCGACTTCCAGCTGAAGGAGATCAACTGGACCGGTTCTGAAACTAAGCATGAATCATTTAAATAAAATGTGATCAGGTGATTAAAGTCGCTTTGAAAAGACAAGTGTCACCACAGCAACTGATTCAAACCACGAGTAGGTTTTTAGTCCTTAAATCATCAACAACCTTAAACGCCGGATCAGAACCCACCACATGTATTTTATAACGGTCACTGAGTCATATCAGGTGATTATAGTGGCATTATTAAAGGCTGAACTGCGACGTTTATGTCTTCAAGCAGCGAAAAGATTACTAAATCATGAACCCGACCCGGCTCGCCACGTTAAAATCAGACTCGCAATCTGACCGGTAATCAAATAAGCTCTGAGATCGAAGAGCGATCAACAAGGAGCTGAATAAATGTTAACAAATAAATATATAAATAAATAAATATGCAGTGACGCGTGCACACTGCACAGGACTTATTTTCACTCGAGTTTCCTTCACAGATCTCCCAAATCGCTCATTCTCGCTCCCACGTCTGCCGGGTCGGGTCATTATCTGGCTGACGTCGTGTGTTCTGATCTCGGCATCGGGCTGTGATGATTCTGGTTACAGTGACATCACTTCCACCTCCATGTCTGACAAACTGCTCTACAGGTTAAAAGATAAATGGAAACATTATTTTCTCAGACAGTCCTGTGTGACCAGAACATCTCCCTCCACATGTCCTCGCTAACCCGTCCTCGTCCCCGATCAGTGGCGTCTCAGGAGTTTGGAGAAGAATCCAGAAGAGGCCGGTTGGTCGCTCTGGGCCTGAGCCTCCTCTGTGGCCGGGGCCTTCTCCTCCCCCAGCCCCAGCTCCCCCTCCAGCTGCTCCAGCTCCGACTGGTCCAGCAGCTCGAAGTCCTCCACCTCGCTGTCCGACTCCTCGGCCAGCTCCAGCAGCCTGGTGGATTCTGGGACTCTCGACCGCTGTGTGCCTTCGCTCAGCGCCGTGAAGCCGACCGCTGCCTCTATTCTCTCCTGAATGGCGGCTGTGACGGCGGCGGCGATGGCGTCGCCCGCCATCTGGTTGACTAATTCGAGAGCATTGTCGGCGGGTCGGTCTTTGTGAGGAGAGGGTGAATGCTTGGATTTGATTGGCTGATGAGGTGAGGGGAGGCCGAGGCTGAGGTCATCGTCGTCGTCGCCATTGGTCGTTGCGCCGTTGTCAAGTGAGGGGAATTCTGGGAGACCACCGGTGAATGCTTCTTCTCTGTCGAGGTCTGTGAGGTAAAGAAGACGTTTATTTATCATGTGTGTTTATAGGAGTGTATGATAGATTTAGTTTGTCTTCATATGTGAGTCATTAGGCTGCAACTGAAGATTATTTTCATTGTCGATTGATCATCAATTAGTTGTTTGTTCTATAAAATGTCAGAAAATAGTGAAAACCATCCAAAGATGTCGTCCACAAATGTCTTGTTTTGTGCATGACCCAGAGATATTCAGTTTACTGTCGCAGAGGAGGAAAGAAACCTGAAAATATTCTCATTTTAAAGGCTGCAATCAGATAACGAGATAGATTTTATTTTTAATTTCTTCATTTTAGTTTTATGAACTCGACTGACGACTGGACAAAAGACTGGACTTCAGTTCAAACTAAGTGAAGGAGCTGAGGAGAAGCAGAGCAAACTGCTACTGAAGGAGACGCAGAGCTGACCGGAGAAGAACTCAGGTAACAGGGCTCGGCTAATCAAACAGATAGAAGACAGGTGTGGAGGCAGAATCAGGCTGGTGAGGAGCAAAAGGAGGTAGAACCACGCAAGCAAGAGGAGCTGCTCCCTCTGTAGATATTAAAGGCTCAACGAGAGGTAACGAAAACACGTTGATTCTTAATTTAAGAAGATTAAACATGATTAAAATATTATAGTCCATTTTCTATTTTCTCTAAACCCCTGTTAAATCTGCACACTGGTCCTTTAATGGATACGATGTGTAATCAGTTTGGTAAAGTTGTTAACGATAACTGAGACTGATGATGCTGCTGAATGAAAAGTCAGAGGGACAACACAGTCATCAGGATACAATGATGCAATAATTAGTTGATTAGCTGTCAAATATTAAATTAATTGCCAACTATTTGGTTTGAGTAATTATTTAAGAAGAAATTCTCTGATGTCAGTTTGTTAATGAATATTTTTCTGGTTTCTTTCCTCGTCTATGACAGGAAACTGAATATCTTTGGGTGAATAACTTCATCCTGGTCTTCGATCGAACATTTTCTGACATTTTATAAACCACACAACAAATTGGTTAATCAAGAAAATAATCAACAGAATCCTCATTATTTGCAGCCATATTCCTGTTAATTAAAACCGTGCGTCCATCTGCAGGAAATGTGTTGCTGACAGACCTTCAGAGTTCTCCGTCTGTGGTGTGTGTCCCTCCGACAGGTTGAAAGTACCGTTGTCCGTCCACGTCACGTCCGACACCTCTGTGTCCGACACAGACATTTCCTTACACACTGTGGAGTCGAGCTGCAGGACGGAAACACGAGGAGACGTCAGATTTTAGACGGCAGACGCAGCTACAGATAATCTAATCTGTTGACTCAGACTTGAGCTGCTGGAACAATGCACAGTTCAAGTTCACCTTGTTATTACAGTGATGATATAAAAGATCCAATTTTAAAACTTTTGAGTGAAGCACTCAGTGAACTAGATGTTTGGATTCAGTTTGGCACAGCTGATGTCTGATGCGGATCATGTGTACTGAATTTCAATAAGCATCGAGTGGACCCTGCCGTGCCACAGAGGCGTAATTAGATCGAGATGAGATGATGAGCCGACCTTTGGAAACATGGAGGAGAGGTCCGACTCGATGTTCTCTTTCTCAGTCTGAGCCTGCATGATTCTCCGCTCTGAAAGGAAGAAAACATTTTCAGTCGTGTTCAGAATACAGAAGGTAAAGAGAAGATGTTGGTTTGGTGGACGGGAACAAAAACAAAATAAGTTGTGTGGGTTTTTATACTTTGATTTCCAGTTTGTCTGGAAGAAACTTAGAACCTAACCGTTTCACAACATATGAAACAGAACATTAACGTATTGACATGTGTCACAGTTACCATGGTTCTCTTTGATTTTCTGAAGGAACTCCACGATGCCAAAGTCCAGCTTCTGCAGAACTGGCTCCAGCCACAAACCAACCTCGTGAGACGAAATCAGAGGCCACAAGAAAAAACCCAGCACTGCAGAGACAGACGAAAAACAGAAAAATAAGCGTCAGTTTCCATAAATGTCATTAAAAAGCTGTAAAAATACGCTAAAATAGTCCTTTGAAATGTATTTGCCGAAATAAGTTTGCTCGTACGGTGTTTGATGCTATATGCCACGTGTAAGTGTCATGACTGTGTGATGATATGCTAGTCTAAACATTTAAATCTTCAGCGTGATAGAAAAGTTCTGTTCATGTGCAAATCTTTGGTTTACTCACCGAGAATATACGAGATAACGATCCCTGGAATGTAGCGTCCTAAGACAGCAAAGAAGGTGCACAAACTGCAAACCAGCAGGCAGAACTAGAAGAGAAGAAGAACAAATTAGTATTCCCAATCAATTTTTCACAGCGGTGACTCGGTGAACAGTTGAGGTTAGTCTGAGGTCGCCTGCCTCCTCACCTTTCCGGGGTTTTGCTGTTTGAAAGCCGACGTCTCCTGGAGGAAGAGTCTGAGGGAGTCGCCGAGCTGAGGTCCAGTCCCGGACCGGCTATCCTGGCCCGAGTCAATGATCTCCCAGCTACAAGACAAGACAGACAGGAACAGTGTTGGTCATCTTTAAAGGTGCAATATGCAAGAATTGTTTGAAGAAACATGAAAAAATAACAATAACAAGTAACAATTTTGACATTTTGGTAAGCGAAACATTGGTCCAGAACCGGTCCAACATCCCTATGCTACTGATGTAAACAACAACACTTCCCTCCCGTCTGAAGTTCCCAGTCTGGACCACTAGATCCACAGCCAATAGAGCTAACTGGCTAACGGCAGCTACAGTTAGCAGCCATTAGCAGTTGGTGATACGCTGCCCCCTTTTGTTTTAAGTATCAATTCGACAGGTTGGCACCTTTATGATCAGTCAGAGCATGATGACACCAAAGTGAACAACAATGTCGGAAAATGGACTCTCAAAGTAAAAGAAAAAAAGTTTTTGGATCCGTCCCCCAAAGTTCTGGGGTCTATTCTAGGCTGAGACCAAAACTCCATCCATGTTTTGAGGAAATCCAGTCAGGATTTCTATGAAATCTCACGTTCTATGAAATCTCACACCTTAAAGTGGTTTAAAACAGCTGAAGCACATTGGTTTACGCAAGAGGAGATGGAGAAACACCTGTAACCTGGAGAAAAACTATATTCATGCCTCGGTTTCTCTTTCTGTTCTCCAGGACTCTAACATCCTCTGACCTGAAGCTGTTGGTGGTCTAGATGTTATACTTGTATCTGGAAACTTTGCACAGAAGAGGAACTGAAGAGGTTTATTTTGAGCCTTAAAATTCTTCTGTTGAGGGTCGTTGATAGAATTTAGTGCTAGTCCGATGGAAATGTCATCGTCTAAATTAAGAAACCTGCCATAAAACTAGCAAGATGACTAAATAGACAGGTGACAGATGAGAGCGGGAATGTGAAAGTGCTCTCCGTGCTAGGAATTCTGGGCCACCTGCTGAGAGGAAACTTTCCCCTCCACCTCGAGGGGTTCCCAAAACTCACCTCCTGTTCGAGCTACTATCAGCCCTCGTGCTCACTTCACATAAAGCAGCTATAAAAGGCGCACATGTGGCTCATGTGGAGGTCATGTGCGATAAATAGATGAGGGTGTGAGGCAGCAAGAGTCCGGCTCGCTCTCCTGGCTAGCTTCTGTTCAGTTAGCGCAATTAGCCGAATCAATGGGGACGTCCGTTATTGTTTTTCTTCGACGGCTGTTACAAAAGTCACATTTCCGCGGCGTGTGAAAGCAGCTGTCCTGGCGTGAAGGCACCATGGAGATCTGCTCAGCAGGATCCTGCCAGTTGACACAGCTGTGAGGGTTCCTGTGCTAATTAGAAAATGTGTGATGGTGATGTAAAAGTAATTTACGGTTATGGTTTAGGCATTATCAGGTGAATTTGCGCAGTTCATTAAACATTTCTGGAGCTTCGCAGCAAAGCGTTCTCCTAAACAACTTTAGTAGCTGATAGTTTTCGTTGAACTCTTTATTTTTGGTGAATATGATTCAAACTTGTCCAACTTTAACCTGAGATAAAGTCAAGCTGTCTTTTTAAAGAAGAATCTGAGTGTTAATGTCAGTTGTCAGGATATAAAACCAACGATCTGTTGATCGTCACTAATCCAGATATGATATTTTAACAGCGACACCTCTAGTTTTCTTTCTTACTGAGGTAGTTCTTTAACATCTGATGCGCCGTATCACATATCGGGGTGTGAATATGGATATGAAGCCATATAAAACACTGAGTAAGCTTCAGCTATGAGACCGATTTGACCCCAGTGACCCTGGTACAGTTAAAGAGGGAGCTTAACGAATACAACAGGGATCTCAACCACACTCCACCCAGTTAATCTGCTGATTTTTATTAAAGACAAGCGAGCAGGTCAGGCTTTACGAGCTGCCTGTTGTGGTTCAACAGCCGTTCAGAGACCAGAGGCCACAAGTTTGATCCCTGTGCGTTGTTAAAGTCGAAACAGACAACTTCCCCCACCAGCATTTCCAAGAGACAGCGCCGCCGTCTCAAACAGATAATGATAAACCTGATAACGGTAAATTGCAGCAAAACAAGATGGAATGCTGACTGTGGCATTTGGTTTGGTTTAATGTGCTGTTTCTGACTGACTGATCCCTCCTGCTGGCAGCTCTTCAGGAAAAGTTTTGGCATTTGAAGTGGTGCGAATTAGCATTTGTTGGCAGCTGCTAATGACGGAAATCCTGTTAAGCAACATACTTTCCCCCCCCGGTCAGTTTTCTTCCACACACACAGCTGTTTTAACTCCATATTCACAAACCAAACCACCCAAAGCTGTTCTGTCTGCTGAGCTTCTCCACCATAAACCCATCCAAACCTCCCTCCCCCACCTCAGTCATGTCTGCAAGGAAGAAGCACGAGAGGCCACGAGAAGCTACAGTATCTCATATACACCTCCCACCTGACCCAGCCGTGTCTCACATAACCCTAATGACGAAAAGGTCGACCCGTTGCTCCCCTCTCCGCGGAGGATTTCCAGGGAAACATGATGTGTCGAACATGTGACAGCGATACTGTGAAGGGACGGACAGGATCAGCGTTTCTCTGTTCCGCGAAAGACAGACGTCTCCTCGGAAGGAGACGCAGGTCTTCATGGATAAAGTACCGTCAAGTTCCAGCACATCACAGATCACCTGGAGCGTGGAAAAGGAGTTTGTTACAGTTTGTTTTCCCACCAACGTGGAGACGAAGGCTCAACCCCATTTTACATTTGAATCCCCCGACCTCTCGTTTTCAGATGCACTGGCTGAAATCTCCCCACATGAAATGGGACAATCCTCCGAGACGTTAGAAGACATATCCAGTATGTAGTATCCTTTGTGATGGCTGACTAAGTGTTCCCCCAAATCACCAATAAAAAGAAGAAAAAGATGTATTTTCTTAGTTACCACTTCTCTTTTCTTTGATTAGCAAGCAGGAATAACTGGGACATTGTTCATTGTTTTTCTGTGATTGTGGAGAACAGAATCATTCAGAAAACAAAAGAAACGATTCACTGCACCTGAAGTCTTTCTTTACTAGTTATATCTCAGTCCTGCCTGACAATCTTCAGGAGACATCTCAGGAGCTTCAGGTACCTTCAGAAGATTTATTCACACTAATAAAACCAACCAAGCACTGCAGGGTCGAAATTATTCTTCAGAAGAGATGAGTAGAACTTGTTTTTGGAGTTAAAAAATGCCAACAAAAAGTCTTCTTGTTATCACTGATCGAGATAGCACGGACGCTCGTGATTTGTTCATCAAATTAAAAGAGCCTCATCACCTCTCTTGGCCTGAATGTGAACTGTGGAGTGATCGGGCTGATTGGCCGGTGAAAGACGGGGGAGGTGACAGGGTTCAATGGCATGGGTGAAAGTTGGGCCGTGATCAGAAGTGGAAAATGACGTCCACCTTGCTGTTTTTGCAGTTAGATGTTATGCCAACTTTGAAATGAATATTCAACAAACTTGCAGTAAAAATTGAGCTTCCACGCAAAGTTGCAAACAGCTGATTCGTCCTAAGTCCCATCAGTCTTATCTGTGCTCCAAAAACAAAGTTATACCTGCTTGTGTGTTTGCTTCGTCTATGTTGTAAAGAAAATTTAACTAGTTAAAGTTCACATGAACCTGCTCATTGAACACTGTTTGCTTCAAAATAGTTACGTCTTCCAAGTAAAAACAGAACAATAGTTCTGAACATGTGTTACAGTCTGTTCTCAGTTAACTCAACTGGACCAGGACGGAACAGCAGACAGAAGACAGCACCAAAGTGGTTTTCTGTCTAAAGTGGACACCAGGAGGCTGCAAGGACCGTTCACCGCTAACTACATTTAGCAGCAGTTAGCGCTTACTTTAGCTACAAAGCTAACAGGAAACTCCATAAATCACCTCGTTGCCTCTGTTGACGTTCTACAGCCCCCAGCTGCTGGTTAGCAGCACGTTTGTTAGCAACAAGTAAAGCTAGTAGAAAGGTACAAACTCCACAAACGACTTCTTTACCACTGCTGGGTCTGATACTGGCAAGACGTATGTGATTAAAGCCCTTAAACAGCAAACTTGTCTTTACGGGAACTTTAAGAAGATGGTTAAAAGATGTTGCTGGTGAATCTGTAAAAGCGACACTTGAACTCAACAACACCTACGATTGCTCAAAGGAAGCATTATGACGTACCAATGACGTTTGCCAATATATCCTTCTGTTGCACGCTGTCGTCCTTGCCGTCAGCTTCTTGCAGTTGTATAACCTGATGCCCAAAAACAAGCCAGATAAACTGCACCATCACCGTCGCCATGTTTCTTATTGACAAGCTCGTCTGACCTAGCAACAGTAGCTGCAGGGGGACATTTCTTGGTAGCGCTGGTGATGAACACCACCGTCCACTGGTGTGTCAATCAGTCAACAAGTCATCAGCCGTCAGTCCTCAGAACTTGTCAGGTCAGAGGACTGGAGGCGGGGGAGGAGGGCGGCGGCACCACACGAGCAGCTGTCAGGCAGATATCACTTTTTACCCAATCGGTAATCTCTGAAACAACACAGGGAGCAGCACGTCTGAGCCCCTAACAAGCCCGGTGACGGCGCCTTAAAAATAGACCGCGACTAACAATGCGAAGAATGGCGGCAAAAACATCCCAGCTCCTCACTCGTGATTGGGAAGGAGGGGGAGGCGGGGCGTAAATATGTTTACCAACCTGTCTGTGTGGACATGCATACGCTGAAACCGTCTAACACCTGTTCATGCTCCACGTACAGCCGCTTATACAGTAAGCTGACATTAATGGAGTGAGAAGGCAGAGTCTCAGCCATCGAGTTTACAGTTAATGCCTTCGCAACAGGCCGTCTGCAGGTCTCATGAAGCCAAGAGCCACAAGTAACACAAGACGGCAGTGTTATGGACGGACGGGGAGCGATGACGCAACGATGTGCACCGCCTTGCAAGTAGATCTGTGTCATGTTGTTTGCGTTGCTGATCCATTTAGACTCAAGTTTAATGTGCCGAAACAATGTGGGAACGGAGTTTGGGATCTTAAAGTATGTACGTTAAAAACTGCATAAACAATCCAAACAAGAACAAGATCACAGTTTCTTATGTGATGGCTCATTAAGAAGAGTCAAAAGCCTTAAAGGTTGTCAGGAAAAACATATTTTCTAAGTTACTAATTCTCTTTTCTTTAGTTAAACGAAGCAGAAGTAACTGGTACATTGTTCAAGGAAAGACGACAAAATGTTTGAAGAAATTAAATATTTTTGGAAAAAATAAATAAATCTCTTCTGCGTTTATCTCCAAACTCAGACAAATAAAACCTCCAAACTATCACAAGTGGAAAGTGAGAAAATAAAAGCATATATAATCTTTTCTGTGATGTTGGAGAACAGATCCTTCCTGGAAACAAACGATCCACGGCTCCTGAAGTCTTTCGTTACCTCAGTCCTGCTCCACGATCTTCAGGAGACATCTCAGGAGCTTCGGGTACCTTCAGAAGATCTGACGACACGATTAAAGCCAGCCAAAGCACCGCGGGGTCGGAGTGATGCGTCAGAAGAGACGGAAGAAAACTCGTCTTCGAAGTTTAAAAAAAAAAAAAAAAAAAAAATGCCAACAAAAACTCAGGTCAGGTTCGAGAAGAACTCGGGTCAGACGTGCCACACGGCGCGAGAGCAGCTTGTGTTTATCCTCAATGAAGCCTCGGTTGGAGTATTTCAAGTGGCCTCGTCTAAAAATAGCCCCGGTCACACTACATTCCAACTGGCAGCCATCAGGAGGACAGAGGGATGGGGTTGGGGGGGAAGAAACAGCAACACCCTCCTCCACCACCGCCAACACCAACACCAACAGCAACCCCCCAAACATGCCTCCGCTTGTGTCAGTGACATGGCATGAGCAGCCCGACGAGAGGAAACATGTGTGACTGACTCACCGATGTTTGTTTTTCCTAAACACCGGCTGTTTATTCGGAGAGGTTTGACATTTGGAGGTAGAACTTCTCACCGGGAGGCAGATGAGAAGATGGAGCCGCATTAACAGTCTGACTCACCGGATGTAAACTGTTCTCCTCATCCGTCTATTATCTGCATGTGGAATCAACTAGAGCGAATACTGGCGAAGCAAATCGCAAAGACGTGCGTGTGGTTCAACCGTCAAACGTCTTCAGATCAAATAAATGTTATTTATACAGCCCGAAATCACAATCACATCGCCGCAGTGGGGTTTACGATCTGTACAGTGAACGACATCCTCTGTCCTCCGAAAAAAAGATGGAAGAAACCTCAAGAAGAAGCACAGAAGGATCCTGGACCAGGACGGACAGACACATGTCTCCTGTACAGAACAGTGAACTTTCCTCTGCTTGCCACATATTTTTAGGTCAAACATTTCTAAAAAGCACTTGTTCGGACTATCAACAGTCACAATAAATTTGACCGATAGGCCCCAAATCAATATCAGGGATGATGTTGGTACTTTCACAAAGAGCGTTCTGTAATGTGGATATAATGACTCGGTGTGTACGTTCAGAGAAGAACATCACTTCACTGTAACGCAGAGTTTAAAACCAAACGACGACTCTTAGGACACATCACGATGTTACGATATCCAAAATCTAAGACGAACTAAAGTCTCATACCACCGTGAGACGGCAGTCCATCGTTAGACAAGAAGCTGAGCAGAGTTTGTTCAACATCTTGTGTGTGTGTGTGTGTGTGTGTGTGTGTGTGTGTGTGTGTGTGTGTGTGTGTGTGTGTGTGTGTGTGTGTGTGTGTGTGTGTGCCGGTTTCTTGTGTTGCCGTGATCCGGATTAAAACATCATCCTGCCTGTCATCTCTTCTTCATCATGACATGATTTACTTCAAAATAACTGTGAGTTCATATCACATGTAATTATAATATTCCAGTTCTGTATGATTCAGTACTTCACTTCATTATCAGGTCACTTCTTTCAGTCCTGAAAACCAAACTTATCAAAAGATTTTTGAAGATGCTCCCAGAAACTCACTGCAGCAGAACTTAGATAACAAAACTTTGAACTGAAAAAACAACTTAAGTTTTATAGTTTTCACGCGCGGTGTCGTGATGCTGGAGTAACAGGTGGACGTGACTGCACACAAAGTTTCTTGGAAGTTGCGCAAAGTTCTGGTTTCACAGTTAGTTTTATGGTAAACATACTGCTCAGTACACAGGACGGCAGCAAAACAGGAAGGTGAACCGATCAGAGACAAGAACAGAGAGAAGAAACCGATTTCATCAATCAGCAGCGATCAATTCCTTCTACTTAGGACGAGAACAGTTTGAAAAAAGAATAAACTACTTATTGTTGTGACACGGTTAGATTCTAAAAGAATAAAATAAAAACATGTTTCTTGATAGATTGCAAAGAGGAATTTAAACACAAAGGCAGCAGCAGAAAGCGGTAAAGACAAAACCGTGATCGAGATATTGATCCGGATCTACTCGTAAACTTCATAGTGAAATTATGAATGCCGTTTATTCTTGTCACCACTTACAATCAGATTGTTGGCTCTTGTTAAACTGTGTTATCGTGTTAATTATGATAAATGTCAGCACAAGGCTGTAAACTTCATTCTTTAATTCTTAAAACTCAAGCATCAGTCAGATCTTCATCCGAACAAACACAAAGAAAATGAGTCTGTAATATTTTCCCTCTGTGACTGTTGTTTATAAAAGACTTGATGACATCATCAGATTGTGATGAAACGCTTCGGATTGATTTGTTTGTCGTTTTCTGACACTCGGCCGCCGTCCAATCAGAGGCTTCTCTCCGAAGCACGCCCCCCCCTCTGTGTCGAGAAGCGGCTCTGATTGGCTCGACCGCCTCCTGTCACACCTCTCAATCAGTTCCGCCAGTGGAGAAACAGCTGAGTCACACACACACACACACACACACACACACACGGCGCTCAGGTTTCACAACTCTTAAGACACTTTGTGTTGTTGTGGGAACAAACAGCAGCTCGGACAGTTTTTCCTCGAAGCCGTAAAGACAGAATCCATTTAAAGTCTCATGTCAGTCATGCAGGTTATTTACTGTCAGAACTACAGCAACAACTGTTTCATTATCAACTCATCTGCTCATTACAAAGACATCAGAAAATAATTTTAATGTTTCATAAATGTATAAAAACCAGAACACACTGTCAACACGACCTCATCTTTCTGACTTTTATTCTTATTTCTGCTTCTATTTATCATCTTCTTTTGTCTTCTTCTAACTGTCCTGCTTTTATGTGTTTATATTTAATTGATTTATTATCTTTGAGTCTTTTGATTGTTTCTGATCTTTTCTCTGTTGTGATGTTTGTCTTCTTCTTCTATGTTTCATTAATCTGCTTTATTATTTTCAAGATTAAATCGATGAACGGTTGAGTATAAAATGTCCTAAACATGAAAACACATTTTCTGTCCAATATCCAGAAAATAGGATTCACACTTCCGACCTGAAGAGACGAAGAGAATCACTTCTTAAAACTCACTTTTACAAACTTGTGAAGGCTTATGAAGTCAGCTCTCTTTTTCTAACTTCTTCACTGCTTTTACTTCAATCTTTAATTGATTTATTATCTTTTATTCTTTTGACTTTTCTTAATCTTTCCTCTGATTTGATGGCGTCTTCTTTTGTTCATTATCAATTAATCTGCTTATTATTTTCAAGATTAATTGATGAATGGTTCAGTCTGTAAAAATCCTCACATCTAATGTTCACACACACACACACACACACACACACACACACACACAGCTTTACTATGTGCAAGCTGTGCAAAAAACCATTTGCATTTTCCTCCAGGCTACAAAGACAGGGATACAAATTAGCTTAAAGGTAGTTCTGCCAAACATCAGACAAACGTGCGTGTGTATGTGTATGCGTGTGT
>OMLP01023907.1:40929-51409 GCA_900302685.1 Spondyliosoma cantharus | reverse complement strand
TTGTTCATCCCCAGCATGGCCATCGGGGCGATCGCAGGGCGAATCGTTGGTATCGCCATGGAGCAGCTCGCCTACTATCACCACGACTGGTTCTTGTTCAAAGAGTGGTGCGAGGTGGGGGCCGACTGCATCACTCCAGGGCTGTACGCTATGGTTGGGGCTGCAGCGTGTCTGGGTGAGTCAGCAGATAAAGAAATGTTATGTCGATGCTTGTTTATTCGGTGCCAAGGGGTGCGTTATATGATTATGTATACTGCGAGACAAGAAAAATGAATTAACCTCATATATTTTGATATGTTTTTACACTCCTGCCTTTTTAATATCTGGTTGTATCAGAAGATTTTGGGCAATTCTGCTACTTTGCAATATTGGATTTACATGACTTGTTTAATCAATAAGGCATCTCTCAAGTGAGCTTCTCTTAATATACCATGATTGGATTGTGACTTGATGAAAAGAAAACTGTAACAAATGTGTAATTTTGTGCAACAAACATTCTAGTGAATATAAAAGTCGAATTTGTCCTCAGGCGGTGTGACCCGTATGACCGTCTCCCTGGTCGTCATCGTTTTCGAGCTAACCGGCGGCCTGGAGTACATCGTCCCCCTCATGGCCGCCGTCATGACCAGCAAATGGGTGGGCGACGCGTTTGGCCGCGAGGGAATCTACGAGTCCCACATCCGTCTGAACGGATATCCCTTCCTGGACGCCAAGGAGGAGTTCACGCACACCACGCTGGCCAGGGAGGTGATGAGGCCCCGACGCAGCGACCCGCCGCTAGCGGTGTTGACGCAGGACGACCTGACGGTGGAGGAGCTGCAGGCGACCATCAATGAAACCAGTTATAATGGTTTCCCTGTGATAGTGTCCAAAGAGTCCCAGAGGCTGGTGGGCTTCGCTCTGCGCAGGGACATCACTATCGCTATAGGTGAGTCTGCAGAGAAGGACCCGTTTGGAGGAAGTTGATTCATACATTCTTGACATGAGGAAAAAAACAAGAATGGTATCCGGCCTATGAAAATAATCCTTAGCTGCAGCTAGTTTATTAACTTATTTGGGCAAAAAGTACCCGCCAAAACAATTGAAAAGTAATGAAATAAGCATTTCTCTTTCCTTTCCCTACAGAAAATGCTCGCCGCAAGCAGGAGGGCATCATGTTGAACTCCAGGGTTTACTTCACCCAGCATGCACCCACCCTGCCTGCCGACAGCCCCCGGCCCCTCAAACTGCGCTCCATCCTCGACATGAGCCCCTTCACCGTCACCGACCACACCCCCATGGAGATCGTGGTGGACATCTTCAGGAAGCTGGGGCTGCGCCAGTGCCTGGTCACTCACAACGGGTAAGTAGGAAGTGAAAGTGTGTTAAGAGGAAGGATGTGAGGTCAGAGCAGAAGCCTTCTCACATCCTTCCATTCTGGCGGTGTTACGATCGACTCGCCCGCCTCGAGGTCGACAGACATTGCGCAAGCACATGTACACGCCGTCTGGTGTTGCATGGAGATCCCTGGGTTTACCCTGTAATCTGCATGGCCTGGCCTAACCGCTGTGCTGCACTTCCTTTACCCCCCCTACTGAACAATAACAGACGTCTCCTCTGTAGAAGAGACTGAGCTGCAGAAACTAACAACAGCTACATAACAGGTATCATGTTGGGGTCTGAAACTTTACAGTAAGTGAAAAAGAAACGGCAACTCGGGTTGAGTAAAGGATTTGGGTTTTGTAGTGAGCCGCCTGCTGGTGTGATCGAGGAACTACAAGACAGATGGTGTTTAATAGCTGTTACACTCCAGGACTGATGACGATCAGAGGAGCTGTGTTTTTTTTTTTATTTTATTTATGTTGAACTAATTTGTATTTACATTTTAAGGGATAAAGCTGTTGTTATTCTACGTTTCCCTTTCTTACAACAAATTTCATGCAAGAAAACAAACAAATTTTACAAAGTACAGCCCATTTCTTACAAATCGAGAAGTACATGTTTCGGATATTGTTGTGTTTTGATATGAAATAAGTGTTGTCTTTTCCTGGTTTTAAAGGCTGAACTACAGAGCGAGACTTTTCTGCTTGTTCTAATACTTGTGGATTATATTCACATCCACAGTATCCAATAGTCATCTCTAAAATATTTTTTAAAAATGTGCCCGCTCCAAGTATTGATGAAGTGCTTTTGAGATATAGAAAATATTGTGATATTATCGTAAGGCCACATTGCCCAGCCCGAGGAGTTGGGTGCAGTGAGTCTTTGAACCTCATGATTAAAGACATAATAGTTTGTTAGAGACGTTCTCCAACATAATATGTGAAATAGATTTTTAGATTTCTGAAGTTTTGTTGTTTTGTGTTCATTGAGTTGTGTAATTTTGAGTTGTATTTTCTGTTAACATTTTAAGTTCCAGTTGTTATGTATGTTTTTGTGCTGCTGCTGTCTGTTCTCTCTCTGTCTCTCTTCTGTTTGTTGTTTTTGTTTGTTTGTTTGTTTGTTGTTGTTTTTTTTTTGGGCAGTTTACCGAGTAACGGGTGTGTGTTTCAGGATTGTGTTGGGCATCATCACAAAGAAGAATATATTAGAGCATCTGGAGGAGCTCAAGCAGCACACGGAGCCCCTGGTGACTAGCCCCGCCCCTTTCACACATGTGACCCCTCCCCTTACTTTTGCACCTGTCTCTTAGGCTCCACCTCTTTAAGAGGGCTGCATGAAAACTTGGTGTGAAAAAAAAACAAAAAAAAACTTGTTGACAGTTCCCGGCTAAACACGAAGCCTCCCTTTTCCTTTTTCTTCTTTCACTTCCTGTCGGCACTCTGTTGTTCGTGGGTTGGTTTGGTGTGGATTCACCTTTTTAATGACGTCGTTCATCTTAGACAGACATCCGTAGATAGACGTCCTCTGACCTCATCTCCATCGCTGGTAGCAGATTTAATGAGTCGTATTACAGAAAAGCTTTGTTGTGTTTTCTGGGTCCTGTAATGTTGGACCTCGATGGGAACTGTCACTCACATCAGTCTAGAGCCCCTTTCAGACATGTGCTTCATTATTTAGATAGGCTGGCAGTTTAATATGCTAATATATCCATCAAATTTCCAACATGGCTCGGGTCTGAATTGAATGGCGTCACATTAACATGAAGGTACGGAAGCCGAGAATGGCCGTACTTGCAACTTTTATTTATTTATTTACTTAATTTGTTGCTTTCTTGAAATCACGAGTTAATAATTTTTCTATCTCAACCTAACAAAACCTGTTCTGTCGAGATAATGACGTGATTAACGATGGCATTTAAAAAAAAATGTTTGGGCCTCCGTACAAAGGCTACAGCCGCACAAAACTTAACCAAACCAAAAAGCTTGTAAGTGGACTTTGAGTTACGAATGTCAAACTACCATTTTTGGAGCTCAAGAGTGACCTTTGAAGCTTAAATTTTAATCAGTTTATTGAACAGCAAAATCAGTGTTATTTGCTTCTAGAGGACTTAAATGTTTGAATTTTCTTCCATTCATGTTGAAAAATAGTAAAAAAAAAAATAGATATACACCTGTAGAAAATTGTTACAAGAATCCCTAAATCTAATTTAAGCTGACTGCGTACAGTGTGACTATCCAGCAGAAAGGTTTACAAACAGCAAGTGAGCAAATGAATTGAGTCATGAGCTACATATGCTTTAGCACGGTCACATTGTTGGCTATAACACAGGCTGCTCATTCCTTCCTGAATCCACTTTATCTGCTGAAGCATTGATGATGAAATGCCTTCTGGAATCTGGGTCGATGAGACTCGCGAGAAGCTGAGCGTCCCTCGTGCTAATGACGGTCATTCATTGAGACACGGAGATTAACAGTCTCTCAAAAAAGGTTTTAAAATCCATCACTGGTTCAATCCATCATTGTTGTCCAAACTCAAACCCAAATTTGTCCACAAATGATGCCTACAAAGTGTTAAATGTACAGTTTACAAAGGATGATACCGGAGTCAGTTTTTAAAGTATTCCTATCTCTATTGAGCCTTCTTTAATGCTGTAGTCTTTGTCAAAAATCCATAAATTTAGATAACTGAAGCCAGCAGTGTTCCAGCTTCCGTGTCTGAAAAGGGCTCAGTAGATTCCCAGAGTGCAGCTTTGCAATTCATCTCCATTTCACTGCATCTGTAGCTACTGTAGCTCTGCTTAGTGCTGTGTCAGCTGCATCATGCTAGCACCTTCACAAGAGGCTCATCAAACCACGTCATGTTTTCTGATTTATGTTAAATAGCTCAGATGTGTTAGCATATATGATATTTAACCATGATGTCTGTTGTGTGTCTCCCATCTTCCTCTCACAACAGTAGTCCATCATTTCATTTTAAGACTTCACCCTCCCTCAAGTATCTACACCGTCATTAACGACTGCTTTCTCCTCTTCTTATGTTTTTGTTTTTAAACCCCTCTCGACCCCACCGTTACGGCCCCGGGTCTCCGCAGATTGACGACATCTGACTTGGCGAGTAGCTAGCCGCCTTGGGAAAGCGGACTACCGTTGTTTTGATACTGTTGTAGAAGGGGTGGTGTCTGTCAGTAGAAGGGAGGGAGGTGATCTCTAGCGATAAGACTCATCCCCACACTTCCCTCATCCTGCAGTGGTAGTGAATGCTGTGATGGAGTGACGTTGTTGTGTTGATTGGTGCTATTAGTGCTGTAGCGACCCCAGCTAGCTAGCTAGCGTGTGCTGATAAAAAAAAAAAAATGACCCTGATGAAGTTTTTACTAATCACGTGCTTTGACCTGACGATGTTTCCTCTGAGCCAGCAGCGTCCTGTCGTCTTCAAACACTTTTATGTTCTCAAAAAGAAGGAAAAACTTAATTACGCCTTTTGATTTATAGTTTAAAAAAAAGTTATGTTCCACTTGTCAGGGCAAACTGTTTACAGTATGATAAATGATCTTTTATTCTAACATGAATTCTCAGGCTGCTGAAAAAATACAACAAGCCGTCACTTTACACACGACAGCACATTAATACAAACACAGTGTTCCTATGTGTATAAAACAGATTTAAGACAAAGTAGCAAATAGAAAACTTCAGATGAACATCAAAAATTGAAGAGCAACATCATCAATCTGTCTCTTTAAAAAATACAAAAAATAAAGTTAAGTGTTTACAATAAAATAAACTATAAGAAAAACAAACAAGATGAAAACAAAACAATAAGGATGTGAAACAGTGGACCAAAAAAAGGTTAAACAAAAGAAAAAAGAGAAAAAGAAAATACATTCAAAATTAATGCAAATGTATTAATAAGGTATTTAAATAAAAACATAATCATTAGAAGCAAAAACAACATGGTAAGTGGGTCCACCTTCCTATATATATATTTTTGGTAACACTTTATAATAACAGTCATTAACACGTGGTACATTTATAGTTCCTTAAACTTCAGTTAATAGTTATTTAACTGTTTGCAATTGGAAAGCCATTATAAAGTTAAAGTTGTTAACAGTACAATTAGCTATATATTTACAGTATATTACAAGTGTTACCATCAACTTCTTTCTGAGTGAATGAGTCATTAACCACTGATGAAAAACATAAGCAACTATTTTGCGTCTCTGTTACATTTCTCACTTGGTTGCAGAACTCACAGAATGTGTTGCTCTCTCAAGTAACACTGAATTCGGACATTTCTACCTACCTGATGGTTGCTGAGTCATTCTGGGAAATGTAGGAAATCTTAAGCTTTGGCAAAACATGTGTTTTGTTCAAATGTAGTTCTAGCTCACATTAAAAAAATATGTATTAAATAGGTCTTAAATTTGTCTAAAACCGTGAAACAGAACTGACACTGCTGGCTGACAGGAGACATTGCCTCCACCGGCCGACCCCTCACATCCACACTGATCTGCACCTGGTGTCCCAACCCTCTACGACTGTCTTCTTCTGTGGTTTCAAGCTGAACGAGAGCAGTCGTAGACCTCAGCAGCTGTTGGGAAGCCCGGGTCAGACAGCGTGATGTCTCACCAGTGTTTCATGCCCCCTGCTGCCTGTAGCTGTAGCTCTAATCCCCCCTGACAGGTCATCTCACTCAGATCTGGGTTTGAATGTCTGTTGTACTGTATTCACCTCCTCCAGGGTTCAAATGAAGCTGAACGTCTAATGAGTAAAAACATTTAAAAAAAAAACAAAAAAACCCCTGCAAAGCTTTTTGGACCCAACTTCCGCTCTCCTCTACCTGTGTAGCGCTCAGTTAGTTTGGCTTCAGATGCTTCTCTTCACTTGACCTCAGACTGCATTCACAGCTGGATTCAAGAGCACAAGTGTCGGCACTCTGTGGTCATTTCTAACGTTTAAACATCGGCCCAATCAAAGCCATTCTTACAATCGCCCCAGCCTGAGACGTGCTCTTGAATCAGCAGGAATAATCTAACTGACTAACTGAATATTTAGACACTGGTCACTAAGTCACTTGTTGTTGGGTCGATCAGGTAAACTTGTTGAATAGCAGAGGAAGAAGGAGGACGAGGCGGCATCAGCAGCTCCGTCACACCAGTCAGAAATGGAAATGTTGACTGTCCAATCACAGCGATCTATACTGCTCTCACACTGTAGAAACACCATGTTAGTGTGAGAGCTCAGATATTTTATTTATTTTTATAAATTCTGAAAGTTGGAACCCTTCTCCATTCATGAGAAACTACTAAATTAGTAGTCGCAAAAGTTATGAAGTAAATGTAGCGGAGCCAAAAGAACAATATCTGCCTCCAAACTGTAGCTGAGTGAAAGTATAAAGTAGAAAAGTACAAGCACCTCTGAATTCTACTCGGTATAAATGTACCTAGTTTCAAATAATGACGGACAAAAATAAGTTAATCCATCTGACTCCTGTGACGAGGTCGCCTCCTCCTCTTCTCCTCAGACATTTGAACTTTTCTCCACTTCCTGTTCACCACTTCCTGTCTCCTCGTAGGATCCAGTTCTTCCTTCTCACCGTCTGAAGTGACACCCCTGCTCTCCGGTAGAGGAGGCGCTCTTTCACACCTGCTCTCGCCTGTCCTTCTCCTCTCCTCTCCTCCTGCTGACTTTTGCCTCCTCAGGGAGTCGTGTTTTTGTTGGCTCGCCCCGATCGCAGAAATTGTTATTGATTCGCGTCCAACAAGCCAATTTGAATCATCTCCCGTTGAGTAAATTCACGCCCCGGCCAACAAAAACATGGCGATGTTTTTCTCTCCTGCTCTCCTGCTGCACACCACCAGCACCTCCTCACTCTTCTCCTCCTCTCCTTTGTCTCCCTCTGCAGGCGGCTTCTTGGTATTATCACAAAAAAAGATATCCTGCGTCACATGGCTCAAATGGCAAACCAAGATCCCGAGTCCATCATGTTCAACTGATCCGCTCCTTCCAGGACGGCCGGGGGGGAGGGGGAGACGACAGCGAGGAGGAGGAGGTGCACCTCCTGGACGGCTCCAATCTCTGACATTCGGACTCTTTTTTTTTTCTTTTTTAGTTTTGAGCTTTGTAGACGGTGAACCTCGCCGGCCGACTGCGGCTCCCAGAGACTTTAACCGGCAGCGAGAGGGAACAGACTTGATAAAAAAATAAGACTTTGTTATTAACGTTCTGGCTGCTGAGGACACGGCGAGGTCGCGGGGTCAAAGGCAAACACACATGAGGAATGCACTTTTTACACACACGCACGCACACACACACGAAAATCACAAAAAACACACTTTTGCACTCACCTCAGACATGCATGCTCTCTCTCTTCTCACACACACACACACACACACACACACACACACACACAGTAAGACTCCCTAAGCTGTACAGAAAACACCCGTTTGCACTCTTCGTGTGCCTCACCTGTTGTGTCCGCTGAGGTCGCCTGGCCAGAGGTCAAAGGTCAGAATGAACCGCCGAATTAAGGGACGCGATGAGGGACCTTTAACCTCCAGGCCCCCCACCCCTTCCCCCCTGCACACACACCAGAACCTGTCCGTCCTCCAGAGAATATACATTGTTTACCTGTGAATTACATGTGTGTGCGTGTGAGAACATGTGTGTGTCACTACATTCCAGCCAGGTCACCACGGGAGCCGAGAGGACGCACGCTTGCACCTCGCATCACCCCGAAAAAACACACGGCGCACGGCTGCTCACGTCGGTGCACGTCGGTCTGAAGGACATGGCTATGACGACTGTGTGTGTGTGTGTGTGTGTGTGTGTGTGTGTGTGTGTCTGAGAGAGAGAGAGAGAGGGCGGTAGAGAGACATAGATGGGTACTGTATTTCAAGAACAAAACAATGTTAGCTTTCAAGAAGGAAAAAAAGTGAAGATCTTTTTGTTAGTGTGTGTTTTCACTTCTGAGCCAGCTTGAGCTTTGTGTGTGTGTCTGTGTGTGTGTGTGTGTCACACCCTTTGATTCATTCAGTGTGAAGGCAGGTTGAGTGTGCGAGTAAAAGAAACGAGGCGAAAAAGTGTCCAGACTGAGTTCTTCAGTGTTCTCTGTTACAGGAAAACAAATATATCAGATTTCCTTTTTTCTTCTTCTGCTCTTGTCGTTCCTCTCATTGATCGCGCTATAATCAGCACATTTTTACGGCTTGAAGCGAAACAAAACTGGAAAATCTGCGCTGTTTTAAGTGATCGGTCAAAAGCTGGCGTTGATGCCACGCGCCTTGTTTTTATATTTAATTTTTCTGAAATCTGCCCACGTCGTTGAGAAGTAACAGTAAGAAATGTGAAGCGAACTGACAGAACAAGCTTTCCACCTGAGCAAAGACTCTTACAAATCTTACAAAACTCTTTTTTTTAATCTGCATCGTGTGCAGATGGGTGAGGGTTAAAGGTGCACCACGTAGTTTTGGAGAAGAAATTATAATCAGAAGAGAACGATCCTCAGTCGTTACAAACTGTCCTCTGTACAATTTCAGCCTGTTTAACGTCGTTTATATTTGCAGTAGCCATCGTTCTCACTTCAGACAGCGTTCTGGGGACCTTGAAACCATGTGAGGACCTCTTGTTTATTCTGTTATTGAAAATGAATAGATATAGATATTTTTGAGTTTGTATTATTAACTTATACATTGTGTAAATGTTACCTCTCTGAATTTGATTTATTTTCCAAAACTACGGAGTGTGCCTTTAAAGCACCGCGACAGTTAAGGTAATTAAGATTTTTAAAAACTAATTCATCTAAAAGGTTGTTAGACGTTCAATGAAACAAACGTACAAAAATAGTTTTAAAACTAACTCACTTAGATTTACTTGAGCCCAATTTTGGTACGACCCCACTTCAAAAAAACTTGGGACACCGTCTCATTTCTTGTGTTTCAGGCTGAAGTTCAACAAGTGTATATTTACAAAAACAATAAAGTTGATCAGTTTTGAACATTAAATATCTTGTCTTTGTACTGTTTTCAATTGTGTAGGGGTCAAAAAAGGATTTACAAATCATAGTATTCTGTTTTTATTTACATTTCAAACAGCATCCCAACTTTATTTGGACTCAGGGTTGTAGAATAGCCCAAGTTAGCGACACTGAATTGGACTTTTTGTGCTCCAGAACCCAAATACTTTGGAATCATAATGATATGAACCACAGTAAAGATATAAATCCTCACATTTTAGAAGCTGCAACTAGCAAATGTTTGACTTTTTTTTCTTGTGCTGTATAAATCAATGGTGAATCATTTCAGCAACTTTCTTGCGCAGGAGAAGATTAACAAGTGACAAAACCAACCAAAACAAACGCAAAACATTGTTAAATGTTCAACAAAGACAGACTGAGACTGTAGAAGTTTAAACCGTAATAAGTAATTTGAATATGAAGTAGGTTGATTCTCTTTTTTTTTATATATAACTTTGGTAAAACATCCCATGCCGACGCCTCTAAACTGCTTGTTTTACGCTCCAAAAAACATATTCGAACTGTAATGATCGAAACCAGCGTAAAGCTAAAAGTCGTCCTCTTTTTAAAAGCTTTAACCAGCAGATTTAAAAAAAAAAAAATGTTCTTCTTCCAAACTTTCTTAGGCAGAAACGAGGTGAAAAAATGTAGCTGAATTACCCCCTCCTCCTCATCAGTGGTTACAGATGAGCTGTCCACAATTACAACAAACAGTGATGTTATGTCCTGTGTGTTCCCATTAAAGACAAAGACTTTCAGGCCAACGTGAAGGAGAAGTGCTGATTGTAACTGGACCTTAGTTTTCTGTTTCCACGGTCAAGAATGAACTGTCGCGCCCAAACTTATCTAATCTTTTTTGTCCGAAATAACTCTTTAGTCAGTCATCTCATGACCTCAAAGGACAACTGAGATCCAGTCTTGCTATGTCTGCCAAGTGCCTGGCGAAGGTTTTTAGGCTTTTCACACAGGTGTTTGATTCTCTAACACCCGCGGCTCCCACGAAAAGCTCCCTCTGTCCTCAGAACATGTAACGTGTCGTGATCCTTGAAGGGAAATGAAGCGAGGGTGAAGTGGGCGACAAACAAAAGCACCTTACGTGTTGAGAGGC
>OMLP01023907.1:12244-37715 GCA_900302685.1 Spondyliosoma cantharus | reverse complement strand
AGGGTGAGGGTGAGGGGGGAGCGTTCTCTGGCGGGGGTGGAGCTTCGATTGCGCAGCAACCGCCGATGGTGAGCTGCGGGTGGACCGACACCTGGATGGCGATGTGCTGCGGCTGTTCGTGAACAGAAGAGTTGTCCGAGTCGCCGGCGGGGGATTCGCTGCGTTCCCTCTCGCGCCCTCGCTCTCTCTCCCTCTCCTGCAGGATGGTGAAGACGTCCCTCGCCCTGATGGCTCTGCTCGGACCCTCGTGGCATCCCTCGGGGGCTTGTCTGACGAAGGTGTGCCTCATCTCCTCCACCCCCACCACCTCAAGGATCTCCTCCATGAAGGTGCGGCAGTTCATGATGAGCGGAGGCAGCGGGATGCTGCGCGCCAGCTCCTCGATGTACCGAGCGAACTCCATGGTCTTGAACTGCGTCACCTTGGCGAGCTCCAGCGTCTTGGCCGAGGTGATGATGGGGATTCGCTTGGCGATCTCGAAGGCCTTCTGCAGCTTCTCGGCACCCTCGGTGCGGAAGAATTCGTTGATGGCCTTCTCCGTCTTCTTCAGGTGGCTGCTCATCATGCACAGGCGTGTGATGTTCAGGGCCATGATGATGGTGAACGTGACCAGACACACCACCATGTAGTACACGCCCATGTCGCCGTTGGTGAAGACGACGCGCAGCGTCACCGTGCAGTTGGAGGTGCCGTACACGTTGGACGCCATGCAGGTGTACTTCCCACGGTCTGCAAACTCGATGCTGGTGATGTTGAGGACGCCGTCGTCCAACAGCCACCACTTCCCTCCTAGAGAAAGATGCAGAGAAAGGTCATGAATACACCGAACACCAAAGAACAAGAACAACTGCTCACTAAAAGAAATCTACAGTGTATTACAACTTGGGTTTGATGGTCTGGCTGCTTGTGATGAATAATATAGGAGTGAAGAAGCACATCCCAGTTTAAAAAGGGGCAGGTGCCGACTCAAAAAAGGAGAACACATGAAACAAAAAAAAACTGCTTAAAACTGCAGGTTTCAAATATCCTAATTATTTCAAGCTTTAATTACTCCAACGATGACGCTTTGGCACGGGAGTGAGACTCAAATATCAGTTATCTTACAAAACGGAGCCTTCTGTCTGTACTCTGCGTTCATTTCACCCGTAACAGTTCAAGCACGACACAACCAAAGGAGGAAGTTTTATAAAAATGGAGGCGACGTTATGCAAGTTGCTTAGAAGTTTAAGAAAATTGAATGCGAGTTGTCGGTGGCGAAGGAAAGGTGGAGGCCGATTTGACTCTGCATGGCGCCCTCTAGTGGCTGGATGTGTGGAAGTATGTGGGCAGGGATGGAATATCAAGTGTGCGGACTGGATTTCTGTATTCTCCACACACGCTTACGTCTGGCATCTTGTGTTTTAACGTGCTTGATTGTGCAAGCTTTATGTAAACTTTTTACAAATTGGTAAAAAAAAAAAAAAAAAAAAAAAAAAAAGGGATTTTGCTGACCTGTTTTTAAAAACACGATTATTCCCTGACACTAAATATGCGGTTTGCCCACTAACTCACTCTGAGGTCAACGTTTAAAACCCTGAAAATCCTCTTAATGCATCTGTTCCTCTGCCGAGTGGATCTGCAGTAAACTCTCCTCTGCAGCTGCTTTCCAACAGGAACTTGCTTACTCGGATTTGTACTTCTGCACTGTCGTAACTCTTATTTATGGACTCTGACGGCTCAAAAGAACACGTTGTTTTGGCACGCGTATTTATAAAACAGTGTAAAACAAGTGACTGCAAGCAAAGCAGCGATTTGTTCACGAGAGCCCTTAAAGCGGCAGCGTGCACCGAGCCTCCATCTGTGCTCATCTTCCCCTTTGTATGTTAGTGTACGATGTACGTTTGATATCAGATTAGTCAGCTGACGGAGAAGAGTTGAGTTCAGGAAGGAGAGAGTATCAGCAGGCGTCCTGACTGCTGTGTGCTCAGATTTGACAAACAAAAACAAGAACTATGTATTTACGTGTCGGAGTGGCTCCGGAAAAACAAGCATTACAACACAACTAAAGGGTCAGTTTACACAAAATACACAAAATACAATTAAATTCACGTGGCACAATTTAATTAAACTCTTGACTTGAAGGGCTGAACAAACAGACATGTTCCTGTGGCGTAAGTGCAGGTCCACATAAATAACAACAGGGTTTTCTCAGTCAAGTCAGAAAGGCGCTGATTACGTGGGTGCTCGGGAGCTCAGGCACCCAGAGGAGCTCCCAAAATGTTCCTTTATTTGGCAACAGTGCCTCTGTGTTTTCACAGCGCGATTATCATTCTGTGAACCGGTTGTGTGACCTTATTGGCTTAAACAAGCAGACGGTAACTTTCGATCAAAGGCTGCAGCAAAGTGAGTTAACCAGTAACACGTGGACGTCAAGTTAAGTGTGATTTAAAGAGATTTAAATCGACCAATCAGAGCGTTTTGCTCTCATTATTTGCACTGGTTATCAGTTCTCATCAGGGGGATGAGGTGGTTGAATTGATCGGCCTTGTATGGAGCCTTTCTGCAGCTCCAAGACACAGTTCAACATTTTGAGGAGTAGATGGAGAGTTAGATGAGAAGATCAGTAACGATCTCATGTCTGTCTACAGCAGCTGCTTAGCTTGGCTTAGTTTAGCACGAAGAACGGAAATACGTTTAAATAAAATACTATATATCCCATTTAAAAACATTTGTGAAAAATATAATTCCCTCTTTACAGCCAGGACTATTTTGTAGCTGAGCCGCTGCTGAGAAACCGTCAACTGAGAATAGTCCTTGCTACCCTTCAGTTCAAGTACGGATTTAACTAATTAAACATAAAGTGTTTGTCACTGTTCTTTTATTGTGGGTTTTGAGCTCGCCGTCTCTTTTCAGTATTCATGCTAACCTAAGCTAACAGGGCTGCCTGCTGTTGCTTCATATTCAAACAGACAGACATGAGTGGTGTCAACGTTAATACAATTAATTCCAGAAAATGTCAAACGGTTCCCTTACATAAATTCAGTGTCGAAGGCTTCTGTTAAAGCTGCCAATGGTTTGTAGCCGAGCACAATGTACTGTAGGTGGATAGAATTTTAATTGTTTCCGATTGTTTTTTTTAAATTTACATTTTCAAGAATAAAGCTGTCGTTTTCATATAGTTTTCTCATTGTCGACAAACACAAAAAAATTCTCTGTGGCAAAAAACAAAACGCACTCGTTGGGATATAACGGTACACAATTTGGTACAAGCCAACAAGAAAATCCCAAACACTCAGTGGCTAAAGTAAACATGCACTCTCAGAAAGGCCATATATTTATTATATTTACCCAGGGCTGATAACAACCATATGCAAATGTGATGTAAATGCGTTGGCAATATTTGCAGCAAACTCTCTGTGAGATCATCCGCAACTCCTCCTCAACTACTGGCTGTCTCTGCTGTGTGGGAGAGAAGACGGAGGTGTCACAGAGGGCATCTCTGAAGTCTGCAAGAGGCCGTGAAAACATTTCTGCCGCTTTCCTACGATCAATTCCCAACACTGGCGTCCTCTGGAGCAGATTAATGGCCGGTCAGGAAATGTAGCAGCGTCCCGCCCTTCCGCCTTTACATGCGAGAGCGAGATTTTCTAATTATACCTCCGCCACCCGATCACGTGACGTGATTGATGTGCTGCCCGATACTACACTGAGTTAGAAGCAGTAACAGATATTTGCAGAGGAAACCAGCCAGGGCAGGTTACTGTTTATCAGTGAGCTGTGATGGAAGTCTGTCCTAATTGTACTTGCGTGCGTGCCGCAGGGGAGAAGCTCTGTGATGCAACAGACGGCGCTCTGGGTTTGTGGGCCATAATAACAACTCTGCCGCCGCTATCTGACGGCAGGTTTCAACAGGTCGGCTCAGGAGAAGCGTCAAAACAACCCTTCACTCTGCATTCCTGCTCAGTGTTCACACACAGACGAGCTTGAATGAAAAAACGCTGTTTAAACGATTCCCTGAATCCAAGTGGCAAACGACGTCCATCACAGCAAGAAAACAGTTGCGGCCAAACGTAATGTGTGAGAGTATAGTCGAATTCCCTCCAGAACTAAAAGGTCGCTCAGACTTTGTGTTCGGAAGTCAGGTTTCACTCTGATAAAGACTCAAAAAGAGAAACGTCGGCTGCATATCAGACTTGAAGAAGGATCGACACTAGTCTACGAGGTATTCACTTCCTGTTTTGTCTTTTCACTCTTCCCTTTTCTCTCTCTCGTCTGGAGGGTTAACCGCCATTATCATGCAACATCTGTGTGCCCTCGAGTACTTCTTTTGTCCTAAAAGAGGCCGATGACACGCTCTCTGTACTGTACGATGTCCATTAAAACACCCGTGACTGTTGTTTTGTCTTTATGAGCATCAAAGCATCGAGAGGACACAACATGGTCCAGCTTCCCTGTGTCAAAACATGTAAACACCTCAGAGAGGCGTTCATTCTTTCCACATTTGCTCCTCGAATCAAAACATCCTGGAAAATGCGAACTGGTCACTACTTCTGTTTTTTTCAGGCATGTCCGGTGCGAGTACCATCTGTATATCACCTCTTTAGTGAATACTATAATAAATAGACATGCCACTTATACCAATAACGTCCTCTGTCGCTAGAGGTGGGTGATGCTTTGGGAGCTACTTTAACATTTCTGGATGTATTCTGTCATTAAAGGGCAGTGCTGCAACTGACTGACCTGGGGCCTTATTTTTAAAGGTTGGCATGCACAAAAAGGTTGCAGGAACCAGTGAAATGTGCGTCTGTATCTTTCACTGCAAACGCGAGATTTACAGAAACTTTCCAAGCATAAATGGTGCGGATTACCCTGCATCCTTCCACCCATTCGGACAAGGGAATCAGCGTCGCCCACAGGAGAGATCATGATATAAAGCTCAGATAAAAATAGTTCATTAAGGACAAATGCACTGTTAGCGTCTGCCTCGATGCACCTACTCCAACCTGGTTTTGATTTGATTCGTAGATTCTGAGGTTTTGATCCATACAGTTTCTCTGTCCTTACGCTCACTAATTTTACTGTATCATAATATACACGGCCATCGCAAAGTAAACTAACAATGACAGAGGAGTTTTTTCATCCATATTAGACACTCGGTTCAGTAGAGTGCAGATTCTTCAAGCCTTTTCCAAAACTAGCAGAGCCCAGGTTCATTTCTGCAACACAACCTAATGGTTCACTGAGCCACTACTACTCTGATGGATGTGAGGCTATTTTTTGTGTGTGTACCAACCCGTATTTACCAACCCGAAAAAAAAAAAACAGCATAGTGGCTAATTAATACACAAAATGTCAGATATTTAATATGTGAGGCTTTTGTTTAAATGTTTACTTAAACTGAAATTCATTGTCAAATTGTAAAGTTTCATAAGCCATAGTAAATAACAAACCTGCCACTGGTCTGCATTTGCTGCTAATTAAATAATAACTGATTGACGTGCAGTGCTGGTGACAGAGAGAACAGGAAACCAGGTTTAAAGTAACAGTACACTCAGTCTTACCGTTCGTCTCCGTGTCCAGGCGGTCTCCATGGGAGTTGAACCACTGAACACTGGGGACCGGTTCTCCGGTGACATTGCAATCAATCAGCGCGCAGCTACCCTCCCGGGCAATTATCTGGTTTACTTTAGTGAACACAACTGGGACAAATCCGCCGTCTGTCACATTGCCGTTATCCGTACGGTTTCCATCCGTGTCCACTGATAAGGCCCTGGTGGTGTGAGAGGCGATAAGGGATGCCAGGACCAGAAAAACGTATCCACCGGCCCAGTGCATTTTCTCAGACTGTTGGTGCGTCACCCAAGGGGGAAGAGACTTTGTCATTCCTCCTGGGTCTCCATCTGGTAGACTGGCTATCTCTTGATTGTAGAAGGCAGTCTGGTATTCAGCTCTGTGGCTTGAAACATCTCACTGGAAGAGAAGAAAGTGATTGGCATTTATTAAATCAGTAAAAACGCGCTGGTCCTGGGCACGAGGTGATGCTCAGCAGCTGGAACAAACTGATAAGGAGGACTTATAATTATAATTACTTATAATTACTTTTATTACTAATTAATAAACTGGCCTGTAAGACATCAGCAGACAGTGAAAAATGCCCCTTACAAAGTTTTGTTCAACCAACAGTCCAAAAAGATATTAAGTTTGCAATGACTTAAACAAAGAGAAGCAGCAGGTCCTCCCATTTGAAAAATGACTGAATACGATTCTGAAAAATGGTTGGAATGAATTATTTTGTCTGTAAATGGGTAATCTTTTTTCATGTTGAGCTTATTTCTTCCAATTGTATTTCAGTGGCAATTTCATTCATTTTCAGGCACAAAAATTGGATGGTTGCAACTTCACAAATACCTCCTTTTTCCAGTTATTATTATAAATTAAACCGCAAAACTGTTTGGCTAACATCATTTACACGCATTTCCTTCAAAAGGTGTTCTACGTAGTTTGAGGGAATTAATTGTCCAATTGTGCTTGTGCCTAAACAAACTAAACAAAAGCTCTTTGTTTTCATGACTGGATAAACAAACTGACCATAAAGGACAACACAGTTTCACACTTTGTATGAAGCTAGATAGGTGGCAGGGTCCGCCACATATAAACAGCGTTCTGAGGACCTTATTTTCCTCCGACAAACAGCTTGCTTATTCACTTACGGAAAACATAAATATTTAAGAGTTTGTTATTATTAACTCATCAATATTATAAATATTAAAACACTACACAACTGCATAGTGCTCCTTTAAGTCTTGCAGGGTTGCATTAAGACTACCACTCGTTAAAAAAAAAAGAAAAAAAAAAAACATTTATTAGAAGCTAAATCAGCAACCTTCTCGGCTCCAACACTGCTGGCAAAATGACATGGATACTATTTTACAAACATACTGATCATATTCATGCATTGTTAGCTAACATTGCAGATCATCAGCATTAAGTCAAGTCAAATCTAGCTGTGTTCACAGCTAAAATCGGTGACATCTTGTGAAAGTAACGTAAAAAAACAGTTATATATAACTTGCAGTGGATCTTTTGTAACGTGACCTTTCGACAGGTACGTTCACCGGTTATAAAAGCACCTTGTAGCTCGATTAATTTGAAAACAAAGCCACATTACCACATAACGGAGCACCGATTGGGCTCCGTCTACTTCCTAATTCGCCTCTTTTCCACTCATAGCTACATCCAGCGAGGGTGACATCGTTGGCCACCAAACGCGATACGAATGTAAACTCATAACACTGTAGACACTTCACTGCATACATCAGCCACATATACCGAGTGTTTTCACGATTTCGTCGCCCCAAACTGTGACGTTTGAACGCTAGCTGTCACAAAACAAGGGCGTCGGACGCGGCTATGTGCTGGACGGTGGTTTTCACATCACGGGACCCTTCTAGAATTGAGGCACTGCAAAACGTTTACGAGCAGCTGGTTGACATTCACAAAAACGACAGCTCGTTTAACGTGTAGCTGAAGCGAGTAATGAACATTACCGCAGACAGCAGTCGAAACGGTCTGTAAAAACCGTGTGAAACACCGGATTAATGTCCAGAAATGCAGCAACGTTACATCCGTTAGGATCCAGCAGCAAACGGCCAGCTCGGCGTCGACGTTAGCCGCTAAACGTTGACTAAAACCGAGCTAATTTCACATTTTCCGGTTTATAAATCATCTGTTCATACTCACATCGTGTGTCTGTCGCTGTTAATGTTCAGGGGGAAACGCCACAAGTCGATGTTTTGTCGTCAATTACTGCTCCGGCATCTCCATCCTCCTCCTGCTGGTCGCCGCTGTGTAACGCTAACCCACAGCTAGTGTCTGTGTGGGAGCTCTGGGCGGACTGGGAGGAAACACGGCTCCGTTGTCGGGCTGAACGCAGAACAGGTGGGCAATTACGGAACTATTTAGATAATTACAACTAATTATGTCACTTTGATACTAGACGGGGATAACGACGGTGTCACAATACAGCAGATTTGGCGATGTATTGCAGGAGAATTCAGAATAATTCAAGGTAATTTCGGTGTAGATGTAACTGAAAAAATGAATAAATAAAAAATACCCCAACAGTGGCAATAAACAGGAATTATTAATGTAATTATTCATTGAAATGTACAAAAAAAAATGCCTAGAATCCAAACTGAGTGGGGTGTAACCCTGAAATCAGTTAGCATATCCGCACTTCCGGTTCCCTCGTCTAAAATTCAATGGAGTCTTTAAATGGGTTCTCCGTTAAATGCCTGTTATAAGGTCTGTGGTTAACACAGGCTTAAGATATTTACACGTTTTGTTCAATGGCATAAAATACATCATTACATGTATTTATAAGATGATTATGTGTCTTAAAAACGGCGGTTGCTAACAAGTGGCTAAATGAGACTACTGAAGATGTCAGGGACATTAAACCCTGATGTCAGAGACTCATCTACTGACTAGTCCGTCTTTACAAGCTGACTTTAATTACAACGTATTTTAACTAACTTAACAACTCGAAGATTTATTGAAAACCTGTATAGTAACTGTGTAGTGAGACGTTTAGTGGTGCCGACGTTTAAATCATGCAACCACAATGTATTCTGTTTATAGCCTAACCTTAGCTTTTTACTAGTAGCGATTAAATATACGTTTATATGTAAGTCACAACAGTGGTGTTTATCTGTTGAGATTATCTTGCTGAACAAAACATGCAAGTATCATAAACCTGTGGTTGCCCCAGAGATTATTTTCAGTGATATTCCAAAATCCAATTAAAAAATCTCATAGGCTTTTTGTCGAGGGAACCAGGGCGATGCTAACTTCCGGGTTAGCCTACAAAAGTACACCATCCCTACACAAATCTATACATACTGTTATTTCTTTACATTCTGTTGATAATTTAAGTTCATTTTTGAATGTTTTCAACTTAATTTCTTATATATTGCCCCATTGATAAATAGGCCTTTCGATATTTGGCTCATTTGTCTCGATAACACATCACAAAAGAAAGTTATGTGATAGAATTATGTATCAATATTTGTCCCACACCCATTTAAGAGGAAATAAATATAATTTGATGCCTGACCAGGCAGCTAACTAGCTTATTATAGCTGTTGTTTCACAGGCTCTCCTATCATTGTTTTTTCCACACCCAGGGTTAAAGCAGTATTAATTTACTTTTCAGCCACTTGGGTGTAAACAACACAGACAGACATTGTAAAGACATAAAATTTAGTATTTCCACATTAAAATGTCAAAAAACGACTATTTTATGGAATTGTGCATTCGAAATGTTCAGTCTATCCAATGTTGTGGATAGCAGACAATACAAAACATGATCAGGGACATAAATAGCCGGAGGTAACGGCAACCTTCCCTTTGAAACAAAAACATTCCTGGAAGAAATCAAGGCAGAACAAAAGCATGTCTAAATAAAGACCAGAGCAGGTCGTCCAGGCTGAACATGCTGTTTGTTTGTGCGCTCGAGCTAATAAATGGCTGACCTTGAACCTCGGAAATCGACACCGTACCACGGCCTCAGCAAACACTCACTACCTAAGTCAATAATGCTCCATCTATGTATAGAAACCATGGATATTTACAGGAACGAGTGTATGTGGTTGCGTTTTAGCTCGTCAAAAGTGTTCATTGAAAGTCGTCAATTTCAATCTTTTTCTCAAAATTAGATGTTCCATTTTTTTCCCTTTATAATTCACAAATGTAAAAGTAAAGCTTAGAGGTACTGTAACTTAATGTTTCTATTTTTTGAGAATACATACTGCACTAAATTTGATAAAATGTATAGGGAAGTTTGGTACTGTACTAGTTACTGTACAATGTAGACCTGCCTAATACTATTTACTCATTAATAACTCCAGTTTAACACTGAAAGGGCCTACTTTGCAGTCTTTATGAGAAGATTTCAATACCTTTTCTTCACAATAAAGAAGTGTTGCAAAACTACGATTTTCAAGCCGCCCCTCTGACCCCATTTCTCTTTCACAGATCTAGAACGTTTCAGCTTTCCTCAAACACCTCTAAGAGCTCACAGAGTGCTACATATTAACACAGTGGGGAGAAAGTGTGTACAGAGGGGAAGAAAACAGTTTCAACCAATAGACGAACACTGTTGGTGTCAGCAGGTGCCGTTACGTGAAAAAACCTGTCTGCTGAACAATGCTGAGTTTGAGCACAGGAAGGTTTTAGATATGATTTTTTTTTCTTTTTAAGAAAACCTCAGGACTAATTTCCAGCTGTGTCTGTGGCAACAAAAGAAATGTTTTTTTTTTTTTACAGGAAGTCAGGAAGTCTCCAGCCAGGTTCCTAGCAATAAAAAACTGCCAACCACCAGCAGTCAGACTGTTGAGTTTTAAAGTTCTATGATTGATTTGACGCTTTAGGCTGTAAACTGCAAATAAAAGTCACGACATAATAACAAAAACATGTTGACTTTAAATCGTCCGTGACCAATGATAGCAGCAAAACAGAATTGTAAATCAGAAACATCCAGCCCCCAGACAACATTTAAATTCTCAAAGCTCCTGCAAAAACCCATTTCCTTCCTCAAATGTATTTTGATTTTTTGTTGTTCGCTGGTTTTTGTGTCAGTGTCTGGATATTTTTTTTGCCTACTGCAAAGCTGCATGGAGAAGGGGAAACAGTTTTAATTTGAAGAACAAAGTTTATTGTGAAACTGATGCGTCTCAACCAGTGATAATCCACAGATACTGCAAAAAGTGTGTTTACCCTTTAGAAGAAAGAAAACATCCTAGCTAAAAGACAAATGTGTCTGTTCAAGTTCACAATGATTAGCTCTGCCAATCATCATCATAGAAACAACACCTTTCTTAAGCAGGCCTGTGTATACTGAGATTTGATGGCTGAATTCCATGCACCATGCAATCTGTGTCTCAGGCTGAAGTAACTGATCAGGTGTGTTTGATGTTTTAGTGAAGCAGCAGTGACACAAAAGACAAAATACAGAATAATAAAAACTTTATTCTATAAAGACATCTTCACTGTGTGGTGCAAGTTTAGTGCAACAATCGTTTTTTCTTTCTTTCTTTAACTAGCTTTCAATGATGAACATTTAATACAAATTGTCTCTTGTTGATTATTGTACAAATATAGTCAGATGCTATAGAAACTTGAAAATATTAACAAAACTAAACCTGGAAGTCGGGCCACAACAAGTCAGCAACATTTTACAAGAGTGAGAACACACACCATGCATCATCAAGTCTCCCTTCTTATACAAATGTTTCACATGCACGTTTGCAAGTCATAACACCACAATGTAGAAACAGTCTGTTGCAAGTAAATGTCCTTCATCGAGCAGTATTAGTGTCAAAAAATACTTTGGTACCAAGAGTCAAAGTCCATTTCAGACTGGATTCTGTTTATTGATGCATTAGAGGTCCTGTATTCTGCTCATCTACTAGAACATCTTTGCAGGTCTTAATGTTCAAAAACACATTATTTTTCATGGCTGCAGCACCTCTATTCACTCTCTGTCTGAACGCTCTGTTTTAGCACCTGTCTCATTAACATCCCCCTCATTAAAGTCCAAGTCTGCTCTGATTGGGCATCCCTCACCATGTTTCTACGTCAGCTCCTCCGGTGTTTGAGGCTGAGGACAGCGACTGTTTAGTTATGACATCTCAATCTTACAGAAGTCCTGACGGCACGTTCAAAGGCAGAGGCATAGACTTAGTTTATAGTCAAAGTGTCACTTTCTACAGTAAAGGATCTTTAATGTGTTTATCCCTTGTTGGTAAATGTGGAGGAAATTATAATTCATTTCCATACATTTTTATTTATTTATATATTTATATATATATTTAGTTACATCCTTGGGAAATCAACCCCTGGGTGTAAAGAACACCTTAGTGTTAATCAGAACTTATTTATTCATTACATCTCATATTTTTGATTTGAATCTGCAAAGTTACTAGTGACTAGAGCTGCAACGATTACTTGAGTAACTCGAATAATTCGATTACAAAAAATGGTCGAAGCAAAATCTCTGCCTCGAGGCTTCGTTTTAATTCCTATCACCCGCGTTATGTGGCCTGCTTAGCTCAGGGACCTTTTTTCCACACGGACTGTTATTGCGGACACACACCACTACGTTCAGAATTGAGGCTGTGTCTGAAATCACCCACTCATTCCCTCCTCCCTAGTCACTACATAGTGAGTCCAACATAGTGGACTATATAGTGAGCTCATCGACAGAAAGAAAAACGGACTTTCGGACACTATTCCGGCGCCGTTAAAGACGTCACTACTGTCGCGCAGTTGAAATGTGAATTGAAACCTCCATGCGTTCGTCCGCAGTACAATACATGATGGGAAATATTGCTCGGTTAGTGACCATCGGGTGTACACTACTTTTCGCGATGCATTGTGGGATACTTTGAGTGCACTATATAGGGTATAATATTTCCCACTAGAAATTCGGACAGCAGAACAAAATGGCGTAGTCACTATGTAGTGCACTATATAGAGAGTAGTGAGTGATTTCGGACACAGCCTGAGGCAGCACGATGGCGGAGAGCCAAGAAGCCCTCCGTAAAAGTCAGAGAATGTCCAAAGTTTGGGATCATTTCGCACTAAAAAATGAAGATAACAAAGTGCAGCGTGTCTACTGCAAAGCAGAACTGGCGTACCACAACAGCACCTCAACTATGATTCAACATCTGAACCGAAAGCATCCAGTTGTTAACACCAGCTCACCGGGCGTCGCTGACATAAGCTAACGTAAACATTGATGCTAGCTAATTTAACGTAGCCTCTATCTCGTCTCTCTCACTCTCCCTCACACACATAAACTAACACACACCTTTACTCCCGCTGTTAGGAATAGTTGGAATAAATACCTGTGTGTTTTTTTTCAGGAATAAAAGCCAATTGCTTGGTCTAGTTAACAGGCCTTTCATTTTCATTATGCATTAGTTGGTATTGTTGTTTAATAATGCAAAATTGTTTTTTTATTAGATTAATCGATTCTAAAAATATTCGATAGCTGCAGCCCTACTAGTAACTGATGTTTTAAATGTAGTGGAGTAGATTCATGTGAACGGTTGACCTGGTTGACACAAACTGCCCTGATTGTTGCTAAAAGGCAGCGAGTTTGCAGCTACGTGATAATACATTTTAACATAAAAATCTTCAAGTAAGTTTAACAGATTCCAGCGTCTTCCAGGACAGCTAAATCTTTGATGACAAAGCCTCTTTGATGAGAGAAGAGAGTCTTCTGAAAGCCTGTGGAAAGATTTGTGGGAGATTAAAATCAGTAAAGAAATGTGTGTGTTCGTGTTCTTGTGTGTGTGTTTGTGTGTGTGTGTACCTCATCAATCTGCTCTGGTGTGGCCAGAGAAAAGGCCGCTCTGACGTAGGGACAGGGCTCACTGCGGTTGATCATGAATACTCCTCCGGGAACCAGCAGCACCTTGGGCGCACACCACACACAAACGACTCGTGTTACTTCATAATGGCATTACCTTCCTTGTTTTTCAGTTTTTAAACAGCTATTCTTCATGCTACGCAGGTCAGACCGAGAGGACGAAACATCAGTTACTCCTCTCTGTGAACGGTTTCAGGACGACACAAAATAAAAAAGACATGAAGGACAGATTAAATGTGGACTAGGCCTCAATTTCATCTGTTTATTCTGGACACGTCTACCAACATGCTTATGGTTCAGCCAAGTGGGAAGGAACACATCTCTGACCGCCTGTTACGATCCACTGCATCACACGGAGAAAGGCCCGAAGGCAATTATAACAGCTTTGAATGATGGGAAAGATAAAAGCTCAGACAGAGAGTCTGTTTTTCCTGCTCTGATAGCTCAGGAAACAGAGACTCTTTACTATCTGCTGTGTGGAAGTTTTTAATATCCTGACGCCTACTGCGCAGACCTTGGAAAAGCCTGATTGTGCCCACTCCTGTTTAGCAACAGCCAATAAGCTATTGGCTAGCAGGGGTTTACAAATGCTTTGTGTGGCATTGTGTGGGAGGGAAAACACTCAGCTGCTGAACCCACTCACAGTGCACATAATGGCTGCTTTACATGCACCATCCTACACTCTGTTCAGACAAAAAAACCCATGCCTTGCCCCTGGTGCAAAAACATCGCTCTCAAACAGAGCAACAGAGAGGAGAAAAAAAATGAAATGAAATGCACCCTGGGTAACTATGATTAGCATGCGCGAGTACAGTCAGCGTGTGTTGACCTTCAGTGGACAGAGTTAATTGGGGTCCTGTTCCATAATACATCACAAGAAGTTCACATGCGAGGGTTTAAAGTGAAATAAAAAGGATTAGGTTTGCGCGCTGACCTCTTTCTCCAGGGCTTTTTTCATAATGAGCTGCTGGGTATCGGCGATGCCCTTTAGTTTGATCCACAGGAACATGCCTGCAGATGGGGCGTGCCACTCTGCTACATCTAGACGCACACAAACAAACACACAGAGAGTTTAGAGAAAGGAAAGAAACGCGTGGGTGTGTTTTCTGACTCATTGTGGGCAGGATGTCTCTTCTGTGGTCTTCCTCAGAACAAAGTCGCAGACGTGTAACCAAACTGGACAACACACACTCTGTTAGAGACGTCTACATCAGGCTGTTGTGACAAGTGACATGAATCAATACATCTGGACTTGCACTTCATTGAACGACCACAACGTCTTGGTAGCATCCTTCATAGGTGCAGTTTTCTCTTGTGTGGAATGTGGATGGACCGATCGGGAGTTTCCTTTACATCTATCCGGGTTATGATCGGGTTTTGGAAATACTCTGTTGAAGTTTTGCATATGCAAACATCACAAACTGCTTTCAAAAGCCTGGATAATGTAAACAGTCAGTGGTTGAGATGGAGAGAGTTCAAAACACACCTGCAGGAAGACGATAAGAAACCTGGACGCTGGTTTTATGATCATGTATACGAGATTATGAATAAGCGGGTTCCTCATGTTCTAAGTAAACGTCACAGATTCAGACTCAGAACCCGTATCCTCCTATATTTCTTATCTGTATGTCATGTCTGTGTCTTTGTCGTTGCAAATTTTAAAAAAGAAGAATTTATAGTACATTGAAAGACAGAAATCCACTTAAGGGCAACAGCCGGCCACTGATTATACCATTGATTGGACAGTCTAGAGAGGGGCCCTCTTATGTCAGAGCTGGCTTTCCACAGGTTTTCACTTTGGGGGATTAAAGTTACCTTGTGTTGTTTTCTTGTAAACAAACATAAATTGTGTATACGTGGAGTTTCTCACCAAAATGCACTCAGTGTTTACTTCTTGTCTCCCCCTTGTGACAGTGACAGTAATTACACAAACACTGCTGACGTCCTTACGACACCGTTCGCTGTACTCTGAGACTGCCCCTTCAGCTCCGACCAATCGGCCTTTGCTGGTTGAATGATGTCACAGCCTCCATATTTAAATACTCTGATGCGCTGCAAAGATACAGAGAGGTTCGTCTACTGGCGACCGGCCTAATCACCAGCCTGTGAACTCGTTTTGCAAGGGGCTGGGATGTAAAGGACGTTCATTTCAGTGCCTAAAAACATTAAGTTCGGTGCATTTTCTTGCTCATATGTATGTGTGTCACTATTTTGCCGGTAAACTCTGTCAGAACTCCTCCTCCACACACAAACCTTTGAGCCACTTGTCTGCGGAGCTGATCATGGCGTCGCGTTGTTTGCTGTAAAACTCGATCACCCTGCGAGAAGAAAGAAAAACAGTTTTCAATATGTATGCAACTGTCTTAAAAAGTCAGACCAGTCAGCATTGTGGGAAGCTACGTACCGGTCTATATGTTGGAGGAAACCCTCTTGGCCCCAGCTGTGCAACAACTGAGACACCATGAGCTGAAAGGAGACAGGACAGAGGTGATGTAATGTGACGACTCGGGGCACACCCTCTTTCCCTCACCACAAAGCCTTTAAACGGTTGTTTTTGCCTGTTCGTGTTTTAACTTCACGTGAAAGACAATTCAGTACATTTGCGAATGCTTTTTTTTTTTTTTTTTTTTTTAAATCGCCGCCAACATCTTAGGACGGATTAGACGAAAGTGCCGAGGAGAGGATTGAATCAGAGGAGGATGACGGCAGATTAATTAAGATCTTATTAAAACCTCCTCTGCAGCTGCTGCTGATCCAGACATGCCACGTCGTGTTATTAGGATTCACAAACCAACACACCCTCTCCCTGATGATGACTCTGCTCAAAAATATGCTTCATCATTGGCACCCACAGGTGTTTGGAACACCGTCCTCCGCACCATTTATCCAGGAATAAATGTACATCAACGAACAGCTTCCTCCTCACAGCTGAGAGAAAACGGTTTGTGTCTTACACCAGTGAAAGCAGCATACTGATTGAGTAGAGTGTTATTTATATCAAGGTTGTGCGTACCTGTGTGAAGGTACTTGTGTGCATCGTCGAGGCCTGGATGTGAAGCACCACGCGGTCCACAAGCGGTTTGGGACCGGTTACGAAACCGATCCTCAGCCTGAAACCAAAACAAAACCACAGAGAGACGACAAGTCACGCTGGTGCGGTTGTGCATGTAACTTCTCCCACACAGGAGCACACGTGGGATATTTAAGCTGATTTAACTTGAAGCATTCATCCCTGAACCGACAGAATGGTTCTTCCCTTCGCTTTATTTCCTTGTATGTTGCTCTAAAAAGCCTGAAACTAGCCAAAGCTGTTATGAGACCAACTCCTGATTTTATATATGATGCAGAGTGTTTTACAGTCAGATTGAATCCTGCTGCTCAGTGTCGTTGGCCTAAAAATGCACACAGATTATATAACTATTAATTATACTATATACGAGTTATAGAACACTACCAGTCTCTCTTCAGTGCAACATTATGGATTCTTTAAAACATTTTTCAGACTACTGACAGTTGATTTGAAATAACTATACTCATGACTGGTAAGGGATAATGACAAATAGATGATTTAGGTGATGGTTGATCTGAATAAACAGTAATATACAATCTGAAGCACAATACTGTCTGGCTGCAGTGTTAAAGGGACTGGTGGGAAATTCAACTGTGTGACAGTGGGGAAAAAAACCCACCCTGTGTGTGTAATAGTCTTAAATGTTCACAGCAGAGCTTCACGTGCACTGGCTTTAACCACACGCACACGCACACACACACACGCGCACGCTCACCCTGAAGACAGGATCTTTGAGAAGGAGTCTGTCCTGATGATCCTCCCGTCGACATCCATGGAGAGAAACGTGGGAGCCCACGGCTGCCGAACACATGGCGACAGAAATCAGTTTGGGTGTGTGCGTGCGTGTGCGTGTGTGTGTGTCAGTTTGAGTGAACTCTTTTAGTACCTTGTCAAACTGCAGGTAGTAGTAGGGGTCGTCCTCGATGATGAGCATGTCATACTGCCTGGCCAGCTATTAAGCAGACGTTAATAGAAAACGACAGCGTGAATCAGCAGGGAAATCAGCCTCACAAAGACCTCTAATTAATAGAGTCACCGGGATTCACAGCTTCATCAGCAGGGAGGACAAACCTCATACACTTCCTGTTTCCTCTGGGTCGTCATGGAGGCACCGGTGGGGTTTCCTCCGTTGGGGATGGTGTAGAGGATCTTTGGGGCGGTGCTGCCGGGCTTGTGGACCTCTGAGGGGTCCCACCGAGACAGAACCTCCTTCAGGGCTGCGGGAATCATGCCGTGATGGTCGCTGGCGACGTTGATGAGGTTGCAACCGAGCGGCTCAAGCTACAAGAAACGAGGGAGGCCACAAGGTTACAGACGGCTGAGTAAGTATCTGAATGTGCGCGTCAGCATTAAAAATCATCTCTCTCACCGTGGCGAGTGTGCCTGAATACGTGGGAGCATCCAGCAGAACGTTGTCTCCAGGGTTCACCAGCATCTCAAACACCTGCAGAAATTAACAAACAGGACCGGAAGCATGTTGGGAATCTATGAGCCTCGCGCAAGAATCGGGTGTACAAGTCGAGGGATTTCAGAGCATCGGCGGTGTCCAAGTCACCTTACAGAGTCCCTCCTGGCTCCCGGTGGTCACACACATGTCCATCTGGCCTTTCTCTGGGGCGTAGCTGGCGGTCGGCGGGTTGTGGAGGCTCTTCTGCAGGTTCTTCATCCACGTCAGCAGCTCAGGTATTCTACGTCGGAATGGAATTCAGACTTTTTTTTAGTCTTTTGTTAGGGGTCGACTAACTATCGGTACGACCAATTATTGGCTCCCATAATCAGCGTTTTTTTCGACTATTGGAAATATTTTTGGGGGTCAAATTCTGACTCTGCAAAGTAACTAAAGTTCTGAAATAAATGTAATGGAGTAAAAGAAAGTGTCAAGCTGTAGAAAAAGTCAAATGTACCTCATTCTCATTTCATTTATGACGCTACAACCATTTCATTGTATATTGTACATATTTCCAGATTGTCTACTTTAATATTTTATTCTTATTTTTATTTTATTCATTGTCTATATAGTATTTTATCTACATCTTCATCTTTATCTCTTGTTTCCATTCATGCTTTCTATTTGTAATTTGCACGGGCATTGGAACTAAAGCAATTTCCCCCCCGGGGATCAATAAAGTATTCTGAATCTGAATCTGAATATTTTCCAGAAGTACTTCAGTATAAGTTACTCTCTGCTTGTGTAAAGTGTCTCTAAACCACTCAATACCACTATTAACTCAACAAACCCCACTGGAATCTGCAGGTGGAGTCACTTGCCTTGTTTACAGAGGCGGTCATAAAAAGATAAGGGTCGCAGCAGAGCGATAACCTCCACACACTCCTGCACACTTTATCTACACAATTTAAAGCAAACAAAAGACTTTAGGCTGATATCATTTATAAACATCCTTTGCCTACTATGCATGTCGACATCATCACATTTTAATCTCACGAAGAAGACTTCAGCATTCCCGTGTCGGCCTCTCACCCACTGGAGGCAGAGTACTGCAGAGCCCTGTTCATCGCCACCTCGTCGAAGGTGATCGTCTGCCCGTTCTTCACCTGGATGGTTGCCGACTGGAAGGGGAAGGTGTTGGGGTTGGGCGCTCCCCCGGCCAAAGAGATCATGGAGGGAGGCGAGCGCTGCTGCAGCTCGGCTTCATACAAGGAGGAGATAGAGAAGATTAGGGTCTCAGACTGCAGTCACAATGCATGTTATAAGGTCCTAATGCGAGAGGAAACGTTCACAGACTACGGTAAAAATGTAGCTGCTTTAAATGTTGCTCTTGTAACTTCTGAGCATATTTAAAGAGTTTGCCAGTGGAAAAAACACAGCTGACAGATACTGATATAGCTCGAAGTTACACTTGTTGTTTTGAACACACTCTTATAATAAAAAAAGCACACATTTTTGTCAAGACAGGACGTTTTAAAGTGATAATAACACTACAACAGCGGGAACGATTTGAATAGATGGGAGGGATAGACCAACCAGACACTTGTTTGCGTTTCAGGGATTTTCCGTCGCTTTACATACGCTGCAATTTTGCTTTGGCAGCAATTTAGTGACTGTTTCTCCGCGCATGGCCGGGTAAACAGACGTGAGATGGCAAAATAAGCGAAACAATGATTAACAGTACCAAGTTGGCTGCATGTAAATGATTAAAAAAACTTCCAAGTCATAAAAGTTTGTGCTAGTTTAATCAAAATACGTTGATTAAATCTTTAGTTTACCATCTCAAAAGACAAAGACAAGCAGCAAAAACTCTCACAGGGTGTTGTTTCACCTGGCAGGTAGATCTGGTTCTACTACATATCATATAAATCTGTCTCTGTTCTGTCCCTGCAACACCTGTCACATTAGATTTATTACAAAGTATGATATTCAGGTGAAATACTCACTCAGCATCCTGATGGGGGACGGCTTCCTGGCTGCACTGACCGCTGTCAGAAACCGAGCGTAATTCATGGCTCCTGTCCTGAACACAAAACCACTTTCCTCTCACACACAGATGAATGTGGGATATTTCCTTTATGTGTGCAGCAGCTTCCACCTGTTGCCGAATCGCCGAAAGCAGCGAGGGAGGGGGGGGGCGTGTGTTGGTGTGTGTTTGTATTTCCAGTTTGATGTCAAACTTAAAATGACTATATAATATATATAAATATAAAATGACTCCGGTGTGACTGTGTGTGAACACATTAGCAGTTCCGGCATGGTTACACTAACAGACACGTACAAGTGTGAGTTTATCAGACCAGCCGTACTGTAAATAATCAACTAAACTGCGTTAAAGTGAGCTAACAAAGACACAAGCAGGAACGCACACTATTTGAGACGGTAAACTAAGCAGGTGAATATAAATTACACAGGGTAAATTAGATATATTTAACAGTTTTAATGGTCAACTCGGCCACGTTCGGCTGCGTAACTGACCTTGCGTATCTCGGCTCCACTGCCCCGGTGGATTCTGGTTAACGTATGCCTTTGATAGACCGAAATCGTTCAGCGGTCATCTGTCGTTTCCGGAACGAGAACTACAATACCCAGGCTGCAAAACAACAACACGAATAAAGCGAACGGTTCCCGGCGCTGATTCGCGAAATGGCTTCGCTTTGGTTTTTGCTATTTTCTCGTTTAAATTGCTGTAAAATTAAAGAAAATGACAGTTAGCGCTCATCGCTGCGAAGGCTTGAGTGGAACTCGCCGGTTTAATTGTTCCTCGTCGCCACTAGCAGGCAGTCAAACGTATCGAACGCTCAACATTATCGGAAATGACGAAGCAGCTGGACTTCCGTGTTGTTAGCCTAGCTTACTTGTGCTAACTACTACTGTAACTTTATTAGCGTATTTTAACACTATTGCAGTCAACATTGTTTCTGTTTGTTTTACAAGTTGCGACACGCATTTTTCTTACACAATGTAAACTTAAGTGTGTTCTGCAATGGAATTTAATTCAGTTGAATGCTGTTAGCAAACGTGAGAGACCTCCCAGCTAAATAAGGTACACTTTAAGCTAAAGCTAACGACCTCGTTCACGTTAGCCTGCTATAATTGACGAAAGTAATACATGATATGAACAGAAAGTGCAGTGTATTCTTGTGGCTCATCTAAGTGCCGTTGTTTAAATTGGACGTGTGTCTCTCCTGCAGAGGCAGCTCTGTTTTCGTTTTAACTTAGTTTAGAGATTTGTGTTGCTATGTAGAGCTGCAGCTTGGCTGTCCTGTCCTCACTGTTTACATCCCTGTCGTCGTTTCAATGGGGAAAAGAAAAGACATGATTCACCCCAGATTTCTCGGTAAGTACACACAAGATTATTGGCATTTAATAGAGCAAAAACGATTTATCGACTGGCCGATATTGGCCTACTACATATATATTGGTATCATTGCAAAACATGTGTTTTGTTTCCGTCCACATATTGATGTTGAATCCGTTTTAGGTTTATTGATTCAAATGCTGGTTATTTTAAAGGCTTTTTAAGATGTGTGGTGCGGTTGATCTGACTGAACTCTTTGACCAACCTAGGTACAGCTGTATGTGATGGAAATGGGTGTAATGTATCGATTCCTGCTTTCCTCTCCTGTGCAGGTGAAGGCAGCTCTAGCCTGCACAGCGTTCACAAGCGGAAACACAAAAAACACAAGAAGCACAAGAGGAAGCACCACAGCTTCGCTGAGGCCCCGGAGCCCCAGCCCATCATGGTCCCTCGGCCTCCTCCACAGCTCCGACTCAAGATCAAACTGGGAGGACAGACGCTGGGGACCAAGAGGTGAGACGGGTGCCACCCGTCTGTGTTTGGGCTCAGTGTCATTGGAACAGGATCACTGAATGAGGTTTTGTCTCTTTCTTGTATTAGTGTTCCCACCTTCACTGTGCATCCCGGTGTGGCTCGTCCTCCATCTCCCTTGATGATTATTCATAATAATATTGATGACGACGACGACGACGATGAAGATGAGGATGATGATGAGCCCTCTGTACCTCTGGAGCAGTATCGGGCCTGGCTGGGTAAGTTACAAACACAACCTGCTGACTTAAAGTGATACTAATAAATAGATTGTCATGTAAATAAATGACTGTTAGGTTGCTATCTATCGGTGAATTGAGCCCACTGATGAAAGCCCTTGCACTTGCTGCAATACCAAAGATGTACACTGGGTGTCGGTGGCAACTTCCCGGAAAATATCACAATCGGCGCAAAGTTAGTGACACGTCCGCCCACCACTGGTTGGTTGGCCAGAAAGAGTAGCCGGTTCGCATCATAATGACTGGAATAAGAGATTGCCACTTTAAAGCTTAAATCCTAAGGGGAAAATATATTTTGTTATTCTATTGTATCACCGTAAAGACAATTAATTCATCATCGTGTATCTTGTTTGTTCTGTATCAGATGAGGACAGCAACCTGGCCACGTCCCCTCTGCCAGACATGGACTCGGACTCCATGCCGGGCGTGCCTGTGGACGAGGAGGAGAGATGGCTAGATGCTCTGGAGAAGGGAGAGCTCGATGACAATGGAGAGCTGAAGAAGGAGGTTGACGAGTCTTTGCTCACAGCCAGACAGGTGAAAAAGCTGAAAATGTTTATCTCCAGTTCCCTGTAAATTAAAAATGCTTTCCTCTGAATGTTTTCTGTTGTTTTTGTGTCCAGAAAGCCCTGCTACACAAGCAGCAGAGTCAGCCTCTCCTGGAGCTCCCCATGGGTTACAAGGAGAAAGAGATGACCGCTGAGATGATGCAGAAGCGGGAGGAGCGAGCCCGAAAGAGACGCCTGCAGGCCGCCAAGAAGGCAGAAGAGAACAAGAACCAGACGATAGAGAGACTGACGAAAACCAGCAAGGCCAAGATCAAGAGCATGAAAGAGAGGAAGGCCAAGCTGAGTCAGTGTCCCATGATCCGCTACAGCGACTCTGCTCAGGGCATGGCTATCTCCTTCCCCACAGGGGTCCCCCCTCCAGCCTCGGTGCCTCCCTGTCCTCCACCAGCAGCGCCGGTGAACTGCGGGGTCAGCGGATGCACCAACCTGAAGAAGTACTCCTGCTCCAAGACCGGGGTTCCTCTCTGCAGCCTCGACTGTTACAAGAGGAACCTGCTGCTTGTTCAGAGCGCAGCTTGAACTATAACTACAAATGGACGCAGTTGTAGTTTTTTGTTTAAACTGCATTAAGATGTGATGAGGGACCGAACAGTCAACGTGGTCGGAGAAATTAACAATACACGGATGCCTGTTGCTTCACGGATGTGGAAAATATGATTTGAACTTTAACTAAAATCTCAGAATCCAAATACAAAATGGATTTACTTTTTTATCTTTTTTTCCATCGGCTGTGTGTGTGTGAGCCTATTTCTGCCAGTTAAAGAAAACAAATGATGCAAACTTAGCCTTGATTAAAAGAAAAAAGATATACCCAGTATACCCATGGTGAGTCATGATTATGAGATTTAAAAAAATGAAAATTATGATGAAAAAGTCTCACTTGAGTTAAATGTTGGCTTTTTTATCTCATAATTTAAATTTCATTGACTTTTATCTTATAATTTTGACTAAACCATGGGAAGAATTATTTTCATCAAGCTTACTTTTTATTTCATTTTTTCATTAACTGGCTGAAATGAGCCGCCACAGATGTGTCATATTAATGATAATGTTTGGGTATTTTCTGCAGTCATCACAATTCACTCATGTACATTGTAAAATGTTAATGGTATAAAAATCTGTATAACAGTCAAGCTTTATAAAATTTGAGTTGACATACTCAAAATGTAATATTTTTGTGTAAGTTTGGAGACAGAATTGTTTCCACTGGCTTGGACTGTTTTTTTATTTTGTCAATAATGTAAAAATTGTACTTAAGAGATTGATAAAGGTCGTCAATGAGAAGCAAATTTGTTTTTGAAGGAATAAAAGAGAAACTGTTTTGTTTGATTAATCACAATGTTTATTTTTGTAACAAATGGCTTAATTTCATATAAAACTGTACATCTTAAATTAAGAAACACTGCATACAAATGTGAAAATATCAATACAACCTTATTTGCTCTGTCAACATGGAGTATGATTTGTTTTAGTCCAGTTCATGGCAGAAAATTGTCGGGGTGATTGCTCTCAGTGGAAGATTTTGTCTGCTCTCAGAAGTTTCCGCCAAAGTGTCTGAGGTATTTACTGACTGAGTGGCTTTCCATCTGCACAAACAAACACATTAACACCCCCCTACACACACTCTGGTGAGCAACAAGGTACAAAAAGGACCCGGTTTGAACTCAGCCTTCGATTTGCTTATCACCGCCTCGAGGCTGCGTCATAATCTGCAGAAAACCTGAGGCACACTATAAGATTCAGACTCCGCTTAGCTGTCTTTTACATGAATGATCCCAGAGGAACTGGGACAACAAGCATAAAATCCCCACATTATTTTTCTCTCAGGTGCTTTCCACAAGCGTCAACAGTTTTCCTGAGAATTGTGTTTTGTGTGTCCCATCATCTTTACTGATCTAATAGGAGAAGATCACAAGGCCAGGCCGAAGGAGAGTCTGAAGGCCATCTCTACAGGAACCTCTGCCACAGAGTCGTGGAAACACACGTAGAATTCCTGAGGGACGGGCTCGAGCAGCATCCGTCTGAAACAACAAGTAAAGAGAGCACTGGGACGTGAGCAAAACTCTGCAAAGTAAAATACTATAATGACAGATACATATCACAATGGCCACTTCCAGCAGTAAGTTGATATTTGGTCTGACAAAAGCACACATTCGATTATATCTGTGATTTATTAATTTTTTATTTTTTATTCATAAAATGTACGAATAACAATAACACGTTTGTCCATTTCTTTTGTACTTTTTTTTTTTTCGGTTGCCTCATACTACATCACTTCTCCTCGTTAGTATAGTGGACAGTATCTCCGCCTGTCACGCGGAAGACCGGGGTTCGATTCCCCGACGGGGAGTATTTATTGCACCCTGTGCACAATCAGCATTCACTGCTGTGTCAAACTTTATTTACTACGAGCGGCGGAAAAATATTGGAGAAATACTCAGTTTATTAAGCAATAGTGCTACAAAGACACAAAACACTAACACTATCAATCACTATCAATTTTATTTTTACTGAAATGTTGTTGTCTCGCTGTAGAGTACATTAGCTAGAAGATCGGATGTTATCATTCTCATCTTCACCCTTCCTCGTTAGTATAGTGGACAGTATCTCCGCCTGTCACGCGGAAGACCGGGGTTCGATTCCCCGACGGGGAGTTCCTTTTTTTTTTTTTTCCACTGTTCCATGTAGCTAAATATTTGATCTTTTTTGACTATGTGGACTTTGGATAACCATTTTTTTATTTTTGAGATTTGACTGCACAACACTTTCCCTCAGGATATCTTTCATTTGATCTTACCTTAAAGCTCTTCCTACAATGGGAAACACACAATAACAGTAATAGTCTTGATTACAGTTATATCCTGTTTCTTGCTGCTGCAACATAACATTTCCTCACAAGG
>OMLP01023904.1:0-31734 GCA_900302685.1 Spondyliosoma cantharus | reverse complement strand
AAGCTTCATCCAAGTTACGTTGCATTCGGAGATCGATACTTCTCACTGGCAGGACGGCAGCGAGCGGAAGAAACATCTGCTAACGTGAGTTGTCCAAAAATTTTCTTTTTAGTAAACTCTGTGTACACAAACAATGTGTTCATGTGTAGACTCTGGTGATGCTACGAGCAAAGTTTCATGTTGTGTCGAGCCTTCTTAGTATTTCAAAAATAGAGATTTTGATGCTAGCATGAAAGTGCCCTTTGCACTCCATTGAAAATGAGTTTGACCCGAAAATGAAAATACGGTAAATCTTAAAAATGGCTCTTTCGTCGTAATTATGCTTTTACGCGAAGGTTTGACTCATGAACATTCGCACAAAAAAGCCTAGGTTGCATTTTGGCGAGAGTTTCACTTTAACTAACTCTCTCCCCATAGACCACATACTGTAATTGAAGCAAAGAATGTTATGTTGCATACATAATTAGCTTCATCTACATAAGAAACACACTTATTTTAACCTAAACCACAATGTTTTGCTAAACCTAACCAAATAGTTGTAGTCGCTAACCCTAATTAAGTAGTTCTAGTGTCTGAAGCAAACTTGTAGTTGCCTAAACCTAACCGAACTGTGAGTGTATGACAAAGGACATGTGCACCTGTTGGTGGTGTGCTGCAACATTCATGTTCTTTTGGGAACAGTACTGTACGTTGTTTTGAGAGGCATTGACAATCACCTTGTTTAGGCATGAGAGTGTCTTTAAACAATTACTTTAAACATTTCAGCTACTCTGTGGCAGCAAAATAAGCTGTAAACACTGACATATCACCTTACAGCATCACATTAGTCAATATATTAGTTATCAGTTACATACTTACACAACTGGTAGACATGGAGAAACATTAGTATTCATTTTGAATCGTGCTTTTGGCCACGCATCAGATGCAAGTACAATGTTTGCTCGTATTCTGTTTTTGGTCTCCAACAGCTCCTGAAGGAAATATCCGTCTCTTCACATGCTAGCGGACACCTTTTTCTGTTTGCCTGTTGTTGGGCAGTGGATTTGTCAGAGCCTTTACTCTGAAATTAGCTGCCTGCTACCACAACAGAGAAACTGGCTGTAAAACCAGAGCGATGAGCTGAAAGAGGCTAAAGTGCTCAAGTTGAGTTAACCGCAGAGTCAGATGAAGGTTTTTGGTGAGGCCTTTTCAAATTACACTTGCCTATTTGAATTATTATCCATATTAAAAAAATGTTCATGTAAAAATCCATATAGTTTTGTTTACAAAGTAACATTTTGCGTTCAGGTCCACTTTCACACGTGTTCCTGATTTACAAGAAAAGCTCATCTCTATTAGTGCACAAGGGATTATTGGTTTAACTTCAGAGGTGTGGTAGGTTGAGTGGAGGAGGAGAGCTGTGAGGTGCTGCTTCTCTAGCGTCCCTATTGATGAGTATAAAGACAAAAAACACACTCGCATACTGTAGAGGCGTCAGGCATTTCTGTGTGGGGCTGCAGTTTTGTTTAAAAATGTGCAGTGAGAAAAAAACAGACACCCCTTCATTCTTGCTACAAGGGGAACGGCATCGGAATTGCCCTTTCATTCACAGCCGCCTCCGTCAGACACATACTCAAAGAATCTGTTGAGCACAGCCATGTGGCACCTGACACAAGTCTTTGTTCTCCGTGTCTGTCTCATATTCACGTTCGTTTGTCTCTGCTCTCTCACGGCAACACATTTTCTGATGTAACTGCATACATGCATATGACTGTGGCTAAGCGTGGACACGGCACACGAGCATGCTAACCCACGCACACACCCACACACACACACACACACACAAGCAGATGGCGTGCGAGTGTGTGTTTGCATACGGGATGTGTATTTTTGTAAGATTATGTGTGGGTTACCATGGTGACACATTGTCCTCCGTCCTCGCCAGCAAAGTCCTGATGTTGGGACTCAGTGTGACACTAAAATGAGGGAAACAGTTGGCTCACAATTCAATAATAAACTCAAGGAGTGAGAGAAGAAACATTGGAGGAAATGAGCACTGAAGGAAAGAAAAAGAGAAACAAAAGTAACGGGAAAGCGGAAGTCGTGGTGTTAATCAGCTGTTAATTAAAATAAGATAATGTTATTAGCATGCCACAAAACTGCGGACACCGTTTTCACTGTTTGTCTCATAATAGCTGCCTTTTTCTGGGGGAGATAATCCAAAAAAGAACCACCAAAATAGACTTTATTAATCCTGAATTTTAGCAGGTAATCCGTCATCTGTGAAGGATCCGGGTGTGAAAGTAATTTTCTCCAACCTGGTGTTTGTCAGAGTGCAGATCAAAGGCGCCGCAGCAGAGTGAAGCTAAGCAGGCTGTTTATGGCATTAAAGAGAAGCAGCTTTCTGCGAGTCGGAGCTTAACGCCCCAAGCCGGCGCGCTGACAGCTCTTGTCACTGTGGATCTTAGTGAAGAGCTGAGCATTTGTAAACAGCTGGTTAAACTAGAGGCTGATAAAAGTACCTGTACAAAGTATCTACAACAGCATCGGAAAGAATGCACGATAAATGAATAGAGATGAAGTGCTGCAGTGTGGGGCGTATCAAGTAGCTCCATCACTTTGTTTAAGAATGATAAAGGGCCACTGTGTAGGATTCAGGAGGAGATATTGGAGGAAAGTGGAATATAATATTCACGATTTTGTTTTCATTAATGTTTGAGGAGCAATTGAATAATTCAAGGACTGGGATAGAAGGAGTCAATTTAATCCAGTGTTGATTTAGCAAACAGATTCTTTCTTTGTAGAAGTCGTCAGTGTCTTGGACGTCCAGAAAGCGCTCCACAGCAGCAATAACGCCATCATCACTGTCAAAATGGTGACCAGTGAGCTTCTTCTTCGTCTCGGGGTAGAGGTAGTTGTCTCGAGGTGCCAAATCAGGAGTAGAGGGTGCGTGTTGAACGAGTTTAAATCTGCATACCTGGATGGCAGCCATCGCCTCTGAGGACTTCTGGGCCGCAGTGCTGTCCTCTCGGTCAGCTTCCCATGCCAAGTCTTCCTGACCCTTTCCGGTAGCTGTCTCAAGAGTTCAGTATAGCAGCCCTGAAATCGTGTGAACATTTTCCTGGTAGTCAACCGGTAGCACTCACTTTGCTTTCCAGAAAACGGAGGCCATTACCCTGGCTGAGGAACTCACCAATTTGGCTTTTTTGGCAGCTGGAAATCTTGTTTTTTTCCATGAAATGATTGTTCTGTTCGTCCCTGGTTGAAACTCAAAGTCAGAGGTGGAAGTTGCAGATCTCACCCGTGGTTACAAATTGCTCAAGAGGTCTCTTGGCATCCGCTTCAAAAATGGCAAGATTGCCCCTTGATATGTTGTGCCAAATCCACTTCTCATTAGGCCCAGGAAGTTTTGTTACCCAGCGAACTGACACCTTGGTCATTTAGAGAATGTTGTGAAAAACAACAAGGACACATTCCCGGGAGATACCCAGCCCTGTGGCAATGTGCTGTTGTGTTATTCATCAGTTTGTTAAGATTGTGTCATGGGTCTTGTTGCTCGTCTCCTGTGTGTTACAGTGATCTGCCGTCCAGTGCGGGGGTTATATTTGTTTACCTCCCTGAGACCGACAAAGTGGATGACTGTTAAAAGGCTGCGCTGACGATTATCACCGAAGGACCGGAACTACACGTGCACCCAAAAAAGTTTGATGCCTGGGTGCAAAATTACCCAACTAGTCTGTATAGCTTCCGCATTGTGCGGCCCATAGAACGTGTGCACTGGAGACTTCCACTGGCCGAGCAGTTAACTTCTAGTTTAGCCCTCTGCTAACTCAAACAGGAAAAAGACTATTGGTGTCACCATCCCGCCTTGGGATGGTGACACCAATAGTGTTCAGTTGATTTATATTAAATCCTACACACAAGAGCTTTAAGAACCTCTGATACAAATATGAGTTTTTAAAAGGTGATACGCAGGTTGTTACTTGGATGAGAATAACCTTTGTCTGATAAAGCTGGTCTACCTCTGAATAGGGATGGGGCCAGGGGAAGAAACTTTATTTGAAGTATACTGAGGCCCATGGTCGTATGAGTTCAGCTTTTGATGTGTTTCCAAGTAGAAAGGAGTTCCAGTGAAAAGTGTTCACATCTAGGTCTGAGAATTTGAGAAAATATTTTAGCAAAGGCAAGCTGCTTTGGAGAATTCCAAATGTAATTTTTCACTCTCTTGAGCGCCTCAAATTAAATTCCATTTCCCTCCATTGTATTGGTGTGGTGGAAAGTGTATTAGAAAGCAGGGCTTTAAAGCAGAGCTCCCTGTGTAGATGAATAAATACCTCGAAAAGTGTTGACTAAATGTTTTTTTTGTATGTGACATTTGTGTGAAATGACCTTTCAATATTTCTCTTAACTGCGGACTCTTCCAGTTTGATGCTGTGAATTCTAAAGAAAGGAACATGTAGTTTCATTCTGTGGCAGGCATTCAGAGCGTCTTTGTGGGTCCAATTACACAAACCAGGCACACTTTGCCAGTGTGTCTTCACATCAGCTATTATCTCTCCTGCAGCACGTTGATGGAACTGCTTTTTGATACTGCTATGGAGCAGTTTGACAAATCGCACGAGGTGAGCGGTGTGGCTGAGATATTGCGACCGGAGAGAGGCAATATCTTTAATAATATTTATTTGCAAGTCAAATCATCGTAATGGCTTTTGTTCATTTATTTATCCGTGCTGTATATAATGGCAGAGTGACTTCTCTGATGTATTAGCCAGCACTGAGTGGGCAGCTCGGATCCATTACCCATCTGCTAATGCAGGTCTTTCTCTTTTTATGTAGCCATTTATCTCAGCCTTCTTCTTCCACTGTATAACTTAACAGCATCCACTGCAAAGCTGATGCCAGATTGGATGAGAAGAAGAGTGCACACGGCAGATCATTTGAAATGGGCACAGAGGGATGGGCAGATTATAAGAAACAAAGGCCAGTTTTTAACAACTTCAAAATGTGCAAGCTGCAATTTCCAACATCGTGTATTTCCTCCTGCTGCTAATTTTGGCATGCTTCACTGATCAAAACAAAGAGCAATCTTGCAACTTGTTCAGAGTCCTGTAGCACTCACAATTTACGGTAAAAAAAATCTGAGCCCACTAGTCAACATACTCCTATTTTGCATTTGTTTCTAAAGCAATGTGTATTTTTCCCATTAGAGATGATGTCAGTTTAACAACTGGAGTGTCTGAATATCTTAGTTTTGTGTTTGTTTGATGACATTTTTTTTTTTACAGCATACACTGCAGCTGGCATGGACTCCACAAGTTTGTGTGAAACCAGATGATCAAATCAGCGCATGCATCGCTTTCTGTCCCACAAAACTTCTTGTGAAGGCTTTTTGCTCCTACTGTATCTGCATTTTGACGCTGCCACCGATTTGCGATCCGTGTGAAGAAAACTCTTGCAAGTTGCTGATGTGCATCTAAACAATACAATACAATGTGTATCTGGTAAGAAGACACACCGTCGCTAATAACAACCTCCCCCAACTGGCTCTACTGTATGTCATTTCCAAAAATTTAACAAAATAAAACTAAATATCACAGAGAACATGTGTTTCTTTTCTGTTTAAAAATGACACACATAGGAAGATAGGCTGATAGAGGACGGGCATACATTCTTAAAAGCAAATGTTATGTGACTGTATGACAAATAATAGTTTTGTGAATTTAAATGGAATTTATAGACTGGAGCCCCTTGCATGTGTGTACTGAAACTAATCAATATCCCTACATGTTTATTGTTTAATCTTGGACATTTTCTACCATTATAGCAAAAAAAAATACAAAAAAAATACTTTATCTACGGAGCCCCACTAGGGTCACATGGTAGAAAAGAAAATTGTGTCAACGGATTTGTAAACCATGCTCTCGGATTCACACTCCCTGCGCCCATTTAGCAAGAATACTTACTATGCAATGTCTGGTTAGACTTTCAAAATAAAGCTTTCCTGCAAACAGTTTGCATATCATGACTTTTGGACTTTTATTTACATTGCTCAATGGTTGCAGTTCGTCGGGCTGGAAGGTCTTCCTCGGACGGGGTCTGCAACAACAGACCTGTTTTCAAACGATGAGCTCGGCATCAGACTCTGCTGACGCCTGATAACGACCCATTCATTACGATCAGATGTGTTGGGGCAAGGAAACATTTAAGACAGGAGGCTCCTGAGGACCAGGTTTGAAGAACACTGTCCTACGGAGATGATTGACAAAGTGCAACCATTTTATTTCCCAACATGAAGGCGGCTGCTCAGGGGTAGAGCCAGCGTCTTGCTATTGGAAGGTCGCTGGTTCGATTCCCCTAGTCTGCATTTCGAAGTGTCCTTGGGCTGACGTGCTAGTCGGCACCTCACATGGCAGCCGCTGCTGAAAACTGAATAATCTACTTTTTACATGCAGTGATCAGGAATGGTCTCAATCATAGACTTAATTTTTCAAATTTCTCATGTGGAGGATTACAGTCATGGCTGATTGCACCTGTTCCCTTGAAACAAATACTTGCAAAGCTGTTATGCTGCACTGATTCCCAATTAAAAATCCCATGGAGCATTCAACATATCTCCACCATCTTCTCCCACTTTCAGTCATGCGGTGAGCATTCATTCCGTATTCCCAAACAAACAGCGAATCACTGCTGATTTCCAAATTTCCAACACCACGTTAATCAGCACGGTGTAATGCATTCGGCATGCAGGTTGGATAGTTCCAATTATTTTCCGCTCAGTGTCTCACTTATTATTGCCACCACATTAAGGCAGTGATTAATGAGTCTGACTGGGACTTTTGAATATCATCTGTCATTCTCTTACAAAACAACACATTCTCATTTCCAAAACTAGGTGACCATTTTAACATAACAGCAACAGGTGAACCAGACCTTTGTTGTATGGTTGCAGTTTGGTTAGGTTTAGGAAAACATGGCGGTTTGGGTTTAAATGACTACGTTACTTCTGTAACTTCCATTACAACATGAATGTGACCTAACTTCACTATGTTGGTAAGGTAAAAGAACTCACCGCTGACTTCTGGTTTCACACGGACATGGACAGCAGTCTCCTGGTGAACGTCCTGTGCTTGTTTAACCCGTCCATCCCCGACCTCCTCCCTTTATAGACTTTAATAACTACTCCTAAAAACAGCTATAGTTATGGGTTGTAATAAGCTACGTTGAAATTTTTAGGAATAAGGCAATCTTTCTGATGAGGACGTGCTCTTTGCAGACTTTGCAAAAATGTATTATAAATATCTGTTTATACAAAGAGTCCACAGGATTCCTCGTTTTCATGCCTACCATTCGTTGTCTACGTAGAAAGCCATGCAATGCATTCTGGCAGCACCATGATGTGTTTCAAGAGACTGCGTTGCCTGCTCCTCACTTGTATGACGCTGAAATGTGGCTACTTAAAACAGATTTGGGGCGCCAACAATTATCAATATTGTCAAGTTAAAATGACTTTGTGTCTGCAAGGCTTAAATCCCACAGCAACTACCCACAAACGGCATTCGTCCAACCGGGTGCAGCCAGTGACTGTTCGCTTGGTTGTCTGACCCCTTGATTCCAATGGGCTCAGTTACCTGGCATGTCCCAGTGGGAGGGTTTCAGAAGTTGAGAGATTGTGTTTATTTCATCATTTCGCCTTAATTCTTGAGCTTTTACTGTGGTCGGGTAGGCTCCATAGTTAAATCCTGTACTAATTTGTCCGTTTTAAGTGTGTTTATCGTTTATATTTCCAACTTTGCTGTGCTGTAGAGCCCAACTTCGCAGTGGGTGGTTTATTTTGAAAACTGGCAGGATGTACTTTGCTGTCCTGAATTTGACTTCCTGTCTGATTCTCTTACTTTCTAAGAGCAGAGCAGGGAGCCGCTTCTGGGACACTGCTGAAAGTAATCTGGTCGATAATCTCTGACTTTTGATAACAGTGTCATCGTGAAAAAAATAATTAAAAGACCATTCATTCCTTCAAAATGAAAAAAAAAAAGGCAAGTCTACCTTTTGGCAGTGTTTGTTTCTGTCCCGGTGATTTGTGGGTAACATCTAAAGAGTCGATCAATGCTTCTCTCCGTGAGACCTCACAGGGTTTTCGTTTTGCTAAATGAATGAATCCTTCATGGTTTGCTGCCTTTGTTGAAAATAATAGTAATCAAATTGGCAGGATGGCGACTATTTGGCCACAGTATGTCCTCACGCTGCGTGGTAAGATAAAACTCTATTTAATTACGTGGCCCAGAGCTTTTTGTTTTCCTTGCCACGCTGAATTGATCCTCCTTGACTTCGGGCGACAGAAAACTGCGATGCAATGACAGGAAACAGGGTTATACAGTCCTGGAGAAGGCATTAAGCTGACTCTGATGGTCTTGTTGTTGGGGTGTGTGTGTGTGTGTGTGTGTGTGTGTGAAACCAGTGATCCAACAGCGTATAAAGAAATTACTGGTAATAACACAACAACATATTCATTAAAATTGCTGCCAGGGCCCTCGGGGGGGGGGGAACAAGCGTCCATTAGGTCCAGTATCTTGTGGTTTATAAAAGATGAGCACTTTGCTGCGGCCTCTCCTGTGTATGAAGATTAAACCTGCACATGTAATGACCTCTTATTGTGTGGAGGACAGGCTGTAGGTAACACTCAACATAATAACATATATATGTGTGAGTGTGTGTGGAAAAATGAGACCACAAGTAATTAGAATAATTCCTCACAGTCCTTAGGAAAAAGGTAAGCAGTGCTCCGTAGAGAGGTCCCTCCCCACAATTACAATGAACACTATGTAAAGGGCGCTTCCTGCTGGATCCTGACACACCACAGCTTTCTGAATGTCAGGCAGGCAATTGATACCCGTGTGTCCATCTCACTCACGGAGAGGCTCACTGTCCTATTTAAAGGAGCAATTTGTAAGATATGACCAGATTTTTTGTTTAAAACATAAAAAAAATGAAAAATGAACAAACATTATCAGCACAGTGTGAATAAACAGTAGTGTTAACATTATGTCTGAGGCGTCTATGCACCGTGTTGCAGAGATGTCTATTGAAGTTAGCATGCTAACCAGCCAGCCCCGGCCCATCCTGTCTCCTGATGCCAATTTATACTGTGAGAGTCTGATAGCCCCTGTGGTTTTGGCAGGAAGATGTAAAAGTGGAGAGTCTACTGCATGATGTGACCACGTTTTGTCAAATAAGTAAAAGACACAAACTCACAAAATGTAAAGCAAGGAAACATTTTTACACCTGTTTTCTTTATTAATCTGAAAAAATGCTACGGTTCTCCCAACGGAATTCAAGTTTCTCTTTTTTTTTTTTTTTTACCAAACTAGGACGAGCTTAACTGCCTCGTTAACTCATCAAACGCACTTCATTCAAACTCGATATTCACTAAATAAGTAGAAACAGTCTTGGTTGGTCTTTTCGCAATCATCTCCGGTTTGGTCAAAATAAATCCACAATTCACAGAGTAAGATGTGAAAATATTCTGGCTCTACACAACATTTTTGTCTGCTGCTGATGCTGGACACACTCTCTCTCCTATGCCGCCTGTCATGTCTTCTTGGCCCTGGAGTCATCGTCCTTTGCAAGAGCCACAGTAAATCACCTCTGTACCATATCCTCTGTCATCAATATGGCATCTGTCGGTCTCGGAGCGTGTGTTCAATCCCAGTCTGCGGTCTAGGCATGTTCACTACAGAGCTGCTGAGCTGTGTTGAGTTGAGTCTTGTTGAGCGTGGTGACTCTCCCCGTCATACAAGGTTCAGGTGCAGGCAGATTCTGTCAGCTAAGGCCACTTAGCTCTAGAGTTAACTGAGCTACTTGCTAGTTGCTACAGCAAAAGACAGCTACAGCAGAGAGTATACCTCATTATGCCTCATCTAAGAAGAGGCTTACATGTCTTTCACATCTTAGTACAAATTAGCTCAGTGAAACACAGTATTTCCTCCACATAAGACCAAACTGTATTTGTTGTGAATAACAAAGCATGAAAAAGACTGTAGACCTAATGAATGTCATCACCATCATATCAGCTGCAGATGTGTAAAATGTAAAAAATCAGGTTTCTCGTCCATGTATACTTGCTTATACGGAGGAAGGAATTTGGTCTCTGCATTCATCCCATCCATGAATAAGTGAACACACACAGCACACAGTGAACAGACAGTGAGGTAAGTGGAAAGTGTGAAATACTTCCTCACGCTGCTCTCCGCATTGGAAACACTGCTCAGTTTTAGTAGTAGTACTGATTAACAGCAATTAAATAAGCTGGAAGTAATTCATTTTACATTTTGCTGTCAGCTTGCTGGAATGAAAAGAAGAGGGTCAGCCAGGGACTAGCAAGCTATATTAAATGTTGTACTTTGAACTTTTGAACTAACCCCAACCCTAACCCTGTTTCTATGAATGGATTCCCTTTTGATTTGCCAAACTACCCACAATTTCTTTTCTTACTATCATCACGTCTGATAATCTACTGTACGTCAGACTAGGACTTCACTTTATTTAAATTCCAGTGACGACTTCCGAGGTGTGTCTGAGGCTAACCCTCATTCAGAGCCCACCAACACTTCTATCTACTGCATTTGATTGCATTTCTGGAATAAATGACACACCAACATATGATATTAATATACAGTTTGAAAAGTAGAACCAAAACTTGAGCCTTGCAGACTTGTGGATGTGCCCCTGCCCCGTCAAAAATATTCCACATTATCCGTGGAGCCGCTTCTGGGACGCAGCCGGTGGAAACACGAGCAATGTCTAGAACAGTCACTATAAGCTCCTGCGACCGTATCACGGCCAATCAAATGATTAATAATGATGGTTGACAAATAGTGCTTTTAGCATGGTTTTTAAATGCAGCTGTAAAATAGGCTTATGTATTAATACATTTATATTTTTGCATAAAACTGCAACTGAAAACCATTCAGATTGAATCATTTTAAATGTGCCTTGTCCTTTGAGATTATTAATGTGTTGCAAGAATGAATCCCTGTCCACCAAGGAAGACAAATCTGCTATGGTAATATATCTACACAAAGGGGAGTGATTAGTTTGCATGCTGTGTGTGCAGGAGACTGGCATGATCAATATAGTAATCTAGATCCCGAACAAATCCAAAGGATACTATTGGATTTACAAGCAGTGCTTTGACAGCCAAACTGCAATATCATGACATTTTGCACTAAGAAAATAAGAAGAGAACAAATAGAGAGTCCAGCAGAGATGGATGAGAGCTGGAACTGCTGAGCTCCAGTGTTCATGAGGAGACGTCATCCTTTCTGTTCCAACAATGAAATCAAAGTGGAGAAGATAAATGAGTGAGAAAGTGCCACAGGAGAGTCGGCCATTGATCCAGCAGAGAAACAAATCTGTCTTCCTCTCTGTCTACAGGGATCAGAATAATACAGTACGGATCACCTGCGGCTCACTGTCTGTTGCTCTGTCTGGTTTCTCTAAACCCGCTGCCTTTTCATTTGTTCACATCTCATCTTTGTCAGGCTGTGGATGTGTACTCTGATTTGGTGGTGATGAAGAGCGCAGTGTTGGAAGGGGCTAATTAATTTCATTACTGGCTCACTTCATACTGTCTTACTGGCCTCAGTTGCATTTTTGTAGGAGCATTATTTAATTGTATCATCAGTTTCCTAATACTAATGATACTTGAAATTTATCTGTGATACCACATACGGCTGCCATTTTTTCAATATTAGCCATACTGTATTCACATTCCGTAATAGTGTAATTACATACTAGTTTACATGATTAGGCTGGAATCATGGTTCTCCAAAGATACAAAGAACATCTCCAGGTCCCACAGGCCCACAGAGGAGCCAGCACACACACCTGCCAAAGCTCACTGGTCCATCTAACCCCCAAATTCCACCAGATCTGTCTCCGTCCCGTCACGGCAGCAGTGCTGATTGATGTCACTCTAGTCTGCGTTTGTACTTACGCTGGTTCCGCTGCATTACGAATCTACTCCGTTTGCATGCCAGAGCACGGTGCATCAATCCAGCTCGATTCAGAACAGAGCAGACAGGAAGTCAGTTCTGTGCTGAACATGAAAACATCCAGTTAATTTTCAGAATAAAACACTCAACACAAATTCTCAAAAAAGGAGACAAATCCATGTCCACCCTTGTTCTAATCCTTTCGTCTGTTTGTTGGTGTGTTTATAACGCATACATGTATAACTGCAATCACACGTAATTCAGTAATTACCACGGGAACTCCTCGGTTTCGTCACTCCAGCCGTCCTGTGCCACGCTTCTCTCAAAGCGCAGCTGGTGGGTGCTGACGGACGATGGAGCAGGGAGCAAAACCACAGGGGAGCCGCTCTGCAACGCACATGCATCCAGCAGAATTGACTGAGAACCCTTTATCAACATCCTCCCATGAGGCATTGCACCCTACAAGTTATAAAGGCAAAGCCATGTGCAGTCCTTCAAAAGACCCAAGTGTATGCTAGCAAGTGTGCAGTCTGCAGAAGCATGTGCCACTCATCACTAGAGGAAGCCTTTCCTGCTCCACATTGTCTCAAACGCTCCATGTTTCGTTGTTTTTGAAACAATGACAATAAACATCTATTCTATTCTTCTATTCATTTTTGCGCATTTCATGCAGTGCAATAAACATATGGACTGTTCCATGGTAAGTTAAGTGTTTTGGCTTTTAACATGGAGAATGTCAGAATCAAGGCTGGAGCTATTTCGTGAAAGCTGCATCTGTGGGGACCGTGACCGTACTGAACTCAGGATAATCTCAGTAGAAAGCACTTGTTTTTTATTTGCCACCACTACAATGCAGAAAACAACATTGGATCATGTGTTTTCGTGTCACTGAGGTGGATGACGTCATCGACCGTCCTCTTTGCTTACCGTTATCCAAACAATCTGATGTATTGAAGCAGGTCAGTGCACGACTTGTTTACCTCGTTGCTAGTCGCAATGATCAGTACACACAGGACAGCCCTGGATCCTAGAAATCATGTGACTAAATCCGTTCCACAGTAACGTTGTTTTGCTGTATGACTGCTGCCTGATTATGTAAACAGGAGAGTTATTGAGTGAATAAAGGGCAACATGAATGTAACGATATGCAGCTGGTCAAACTTTGATATTTTGATGGAAAACAAATTATATGCCGTAAGTAAACCTTTTTCATATTTTCAGTATCAACATGTTGTGACTAAGTTTCTTCCTTATGTTGCACCAACCTGAACCATGTGTCTGTCACCGTCTATCAAAGGCTAACTTCAACCAATCAGATCAACAGTGGGGGGAGCATTACCAGCAGCTGAGTTGGTTAATTGGTGTAAATTAGCATGACAGTTAATCACCAGCAACGTCGTTTGCTGTTTTCTATATAGAACGTCACATAATAATCAGCTGCCCAGTTGTATCACCTGATTTAATGTTGGCACTGCAGTCACAGTTTGTTTTGTTTCCTCGTCACTTGATTTGTTCCTTCATCGGTTTCTTTCTCTCACTCTCCTTAAGTCTCAGCTGCCGTCCTACTTTCCTCGTTCCTGTCATGTTTCTCTTCTTTCTACCTACTATATTGTACTCTCTATGCTCAAGGCTTTTCTGTCATGACAGTGTAGGACCCACCCATTTAGCTGCCTGTCATCCAGGTATTGACTACTAGCTGATGTTTGCAGCGCTTGTGTGTATGTGTGTGTCACTCTAACCCCCAATTTCCACTGGATACGTGTCCGCTGCGTTACGTCTCCGCCACGCCAGCGGAGCTGATAGGTTTTACTTTGGTCTATGTGTTAATTTCCACCAGGTCCGGTGCGCTGCGTATCTGCTCCGTCCAGCTCCGGCAGTCCGGAGCCCTCCGGCAGAGATACGCAGGACTTCTATATCTGGTGGATGCCGGAGCACGACGCAGCAATTCAGCCGAATTAGGCACCGAGCAGACAGGAAGTCAAGCAGGGAAACAGCAATATGAAATCCGGTTACTTTTCAAAATAAAACACTCGTGTTGACACCAGCACACAAATCTCAAAAAAGAGACAAACACAAGCTCCTGTGCTAATCCTTCGGTCGGGAACACTTCCTGGTGTTGTTTTTATGACACATACTTATAACTGCGGAGTGATCATGTGATTATCGCGGGAACACCTCGGCCTCGCGACGCCAGCTGTCTACCAGACTGCACCGTAGCGGACTCAAAACGCAACCGGTGGGGATTGCCGGATGGCGGACGGCGGAGCAAAACCGGATCGGAGCCGTAACACAGCGGACACGTGTCCAGTGGAAATTCGGGGTAACAGCTACACATGGCTGGAGCCAGACTTGAATCTTGACTGATGACTCGAGACTTAACGTGACAAAATCAAAACAACCTCAAACTTGACTTAAACCCTGACTTGTGATCTCATTCTTTTGACTTGGAATCGTAAGAATTGTACGAAGTGTGAAAAATAAAATGGCATTATGTGGTCCCCTGTGGATCTTTTCTTGTAAAACATGCTTTGTGTCTAACAAATATGATGAATCCATTTCCCTTCTCATTAGGAATTTTAAATCCTGTATTGTTTGCATCCATCTCTATCTTTGCTTACTTTACCTGCTTTTCTGTGGTCCTTGGTTCATTGCAGCCACCTGTAGATCAGTTGTATAGTGTGGAACTATTCGCTGGGCTGTGTATCACGTCAACCACATGCACGGGACGCGCACTGAAATTAAATTTGAAGAATTGGAAGATATGTAATTTTCGGTGAAACTACTGGAGCAGGAAGCTGACAGGATGCCATCACCATCAGGTGCGGTGGGAGTGGCGTAGAGGGAGATTGCACAGTGCGCTATTTACAGCGGGGATATTAAAAGACAACAATCTAATTCCTATCATTTGCGGGGTCTAAGCAGCGGCGAGGAGATGGGGAGATGAAGGGAGGCAGACGAACCGAGGATGAGGGGAGGGAGAGCAAACAGCACAAGATGATTGATGGCACTGTTAAAGGGAGAAGAGTGTATGCAGGCCTTACTTTCATTAAAGTTGCAATTGATTTTTTCCTGCAGATAGGCGTTCACTCATGTTAGCAGAAAACAACATACAGTAGCATGTGTGGATAAAGCAGGGGGGGCTACACCATGCATTTAGATGGATCTCATTACGCGTGCATGCAGATAAGACCGTTTGCCATTGTGTGTGTTTCATGGGACATGTAATGGCTGAATTTTGATGTGCTTGTTTACGTCAGCAGGAACTCACACATGTGCGTCGCGTATCGACATATCGTGTCCATATACTTAACTAACTAAAATTAGGTTTGTAATTGAAGGAGGCATTTTCTCGCAAAAGACACCGCTCTGACACATTTTGAATCCAAAATGTGCAAAATAGCTTTACAACCACATCACGCGTCTCTTTGTGACGACATCTGGCACGCACATTCAATCATAGTCGCATAAATTTAAAAATCTGTGTGCAGAACAATGTGGGCGACTTGAATGGACATGTGCTGAGGCTGACTAAAAATGATACAGCTAAAAACGTATAGTGTGATGTATGTAACGAGCCCAGGAGGTGACATGGAAGGGTTTTTATTTCTTTTTAAATGTGCTTGCGAATTACAAAAACGCACACGTATTGCTACCAAATACCAAAAATGCCATTGTGTAAAATTCTTTAAATCATAACACGGAACTGATAACTGTCGAGAGATTTAAATAATCAATAAAGTTAAACTGCTGTGCCGCATTTCTTATAGTGCAGGTGTTTTCTTCATTAATGACATGTATTATTTCACATATTTATTTGTGGTTTGTGCGAGTTCGGTTCCTGCGCCATTCTCACAGTTGCGTCCCTCATTAGACATGTCTGGATGTGATGCTCCTGCTGATATGCTGATGATTAATTATCCGTGCAAACGAAGCTTCTGTAAACACATTGAACTTCCTCTAGATGTTTGTTGTTGTGAGCCCACAACCTCAAAGTTCAAACTGCGCCTGCGCCCAGCTGCACATGAAGGACGTCTGCAGTCTGTATTCATACTGCGTACTGTATATTCATACTCTATACTGTGTCTGCTTAAAGGCGCAGAATGCATTTAAATCATATTATTATATTTTTCTGGGAATTCAACCCTTTAAATCCCTCCTCACATGCAGAACGAGTTTCCCTCAACATTATTATTTTGCAATGGTATCCTCCCCTAAGCCCCACCCAAGGACCATTGGGATTATTTTAAAGCAATATCAACAAGCCAGGGTGTTTTTTTTCACCTATACCATCATGGAATTTCGTGTATCCTGATTATGTATGGGTCACCTTATTTGTCTTCATTGAGTTTTACCCTGAGGTCCCTCTGGGCATCATCTTAGCTCCTACCTGGACCCTGAAGGTAAGTTTGGATACCAACCACAGCTCATTGATCTGAATCTCCTTTTTCACAGGCTTTTCCAGGGATGTTTGAGCAGAACAGTGCCTAAATAAGAACAAAGAAAACCCTCACACCTGTACACGTGCGTGCAGGTATACTTGCTGGCAGGTTTTGTTCAGCCTACTGCAGCAGCTCTGGTCAACAGCCAGGATGGGTTCAAGTATGTCGCTGGCCCTACCTTCATCTATCGACACCGACACGACTTGAGGATTTGTTTTGGGTGAGTCTGACAGGATCCGGGTACAAACACTCACCTGGGAGTTCCCCTCCCATGCGCTGGCTCCAGGAGGGAGTGTGGTTTTACAGTACCTTCTCAAGTGAGGGGACTTCTTCTTTTGAATCAGATTCATTGGATCACTCTTAAAATGTCATTTTAAGGCTGATCCAACACGTAGGGTGCATACAAAATGTTTGCTGCCATTGACAAATCAACCTGTTGGGATAAGATATTGACTTATTTCCCACTGTTGACAGGGGCAAATTAGTTTTGTGTCCCGAATCAGCACATCCCAGCTACCGAGCCTTTGACCATCAGCTTGGGCCGTTTCCACCTCATTCCTGTAGTACATCGCCAAACTTCCCAAAATTCTCACCAGCCAAATCACCGTCCAATGGATCATTAGCTTCCAAGAAAATGTGCTCTTGTCCCTTTTGTGTTGGAGTTTTGCTGTTAGCTTTTGCTTGAAACACATCAAGGAGGATACAGAGTATGCAAATTGGTAAGAGTCTCTGCTGCCATCTGTCATCCTCTCTCGCGGCACAAACCGGTCCACACTCTCATCCCCACTCAGCGTCTTTCTTTGTGTCTTGTTCCCTCGTCTCTTGGTACACAGGGAAGCATGCGCGTTAATATCGGCGGCTAGCCGAGAGGAGTTCATTTATCTGGCTTCCCTCCGCTCTGCATCGGAGCAGACACACATCCACTGGTGCAGCCAATAAAGCAATTGGTTCTGCTGCAGCCTGAGGACAACCGGCTGAGGTATATCTGCTTCAAACAGACAGCTGAACTGAGACTGCAGTCCATTAACGTGAGAGGCTCACGCTGAAAAATCACACTGCATTATATTTGCAGTCAGACCTCATTCATCCAAACATCAAAGCTGCAGTTTCTGGTAAAGAACCTTGAGTGGGTCAGGATGTGTTTTTTTTTTATTTTTTTTATCCAAACCTCAAACTATTCAAATGTTTTACCCGTTGAAAGTGCTGCGAAGTTAACTGTAGTCCACTAGCAGTAAAACCTCGTACATCAAAACTTCAGACTTCCAAAGCCCAACGCAGACTTTGTACACATGGAATCATTAGACAACAACCATCACCACTGTATGATTCATGTAGCACTTCACGCCTTCAAACAGTCTATTACAGTAGCCTCACCTCACGAATTCAATAGAAGTTGTCACATGATTTCTTTTAAGATATCATGACATGAACTGGGAGGGCGAAGGTGAGCTGGTAAGGAATGACCCATTCATTTATTAACGTTCTCCTCTGGATGACTTGTGATAACCTTGGCGATCTTGTAGCTTTATATTCAGCGCCACCAACAGGTCAAAATTTTAACTTGTCAAATACCTCTTGGTTTGCAGTCAAGTACCCGCGAAACTAATGACATCACCATCAGACTCAGTTAGACTTTGTGCGTGTTACTAGTTAGCAAATGCATTGGAACATCGGAGGCATTGCATCGCTACACGTGAACATATTGTCATTGTCATTTGTTATGCTGACATGAGCATGTAGCTCAAAATGTGCATGGAAATGATCATGTATCATCATCATCATTTCTGATACATGTAGACTATACGATATATGTGCAGAATGTGGAAGGCATATACCAGACATCAACCCAACGATGCTGTTTGTCTACAGTTTTAGAACAGTCATATTGCTGATGGTTGTGCCGACCTGCTCCCACTATACCATATTTCATACAGCCTGTGGCCTAAAAAGGAGCTCCCTGTGTCTCCACGCACTGAAATTTTAATGTAACTTCTCATCCAATCAGGATGAGCCTCAGGGCTTGGCATACCCTCGCCGCTGTGCACCATGCCCCAGAGATATCACAAAGCTCCCCGTCTTCCTCCGCCTCCTATCCCTTCAGTCGGATACTTTCTTACAAACACTTGCATTTTTGAAAAAACATGAAAAGACATTTATAACTTCAGGTGATGTCGAGAGTTTGTGGAGGTTTCTGAACGGCAGTTCAAAGAAGAGAATAATCCTCGGTGCATCATGCAGCGAGATTGCACATTGTTAACGGAGTGAGAATCTATCGCAGCAGCATTTCTACAGCCAGATGGAACAAGAACATCCCAGTTATCATCAAAACCACCTCCCTGAGAACCTTTTTATCCAAGCACATAACTAGCTGATTGATATTCCTCGTGCTTTATTCCACACATCCATTATTATGTGACTTATACTGGAGGAGGGCTGTGGCGCAGGCCCGTACGATGTTCACACTGGACTATTGACTGTATGGAGTGTAACACTGAAACACAATGAGATGGTAAAAGACAAGCATGTGGCTGACATGGATTTATCCTCTGTACAGTAGGGTATGATGAGGGAGGGAAGGCAGGAAAGGCACAGTCACTGTAACTGTAACCTTCACTGCAGACCTGTGGTGTGTTTGGCCGAGGAAAATAAAGGAAACAGAGGACCGAGCTGTTTCTGTGCTCGTTTTACTGCTGCTCTGGTGAAGCTACCCAGAAAGCACATAATTCAGGCCGAATGGTTTAGGTACAGTAGTCACCATAACCCCAATTTAATTCGATTTTGTGGAAGATATTGTCTATCTGATACCGCCATGTGGCTGTTGTTCCAGTACCGTCATTTCTAATTATACATTCACATTTAGGGCATTTATCATTTGTTTAGGACACTTTTTGTCCAAAGCGACTTACAGTAATTCATTCACACACTGATGGGGGTGGCTGCCATGCAAGGTGCCGACCAGCACATCAGGAGCAGTTTGGGGTTCAGTATCTTGCCCAAGGACACTTGACATGCAGAGCAGGGGAATCGAAAAAGCAACCTTCCGATAACAAGATGCTGGTTCTACCCCTGAGCTACAGCCGCCCGTGCAGCCGCCACGTATGAGTGTAAGTCTGCATTTCAAGCAAACTGTTGTGGCTAAATATTATGAGTGCAGGACTCTCACCTAGGAGACAGGTATATGCTGATTAGAACATATTGTTACACTGTTTCCTGATTTTAACACTAAGGCCATAGTTAGGTTTAGACAGCAAACATACTGGGTAAGGTACAGAAAAACGTGCTGTGCATCAAACTGTGCAATTTCACGATGTTAAACAAGTGTTTGAATGGATAACTTGTTCCGTGTGTGTATTTTTCAGGTCTTTTTACCCCGAGTCAAGGAGCTATTACATTTTAGAAAACTATTAAACTACTAACTAAGCTGTTTAAAGGAATCAAGAAAGCTGACTGGCTCATTTTAAACACTAATTCAAGGGTCAAAACTAAAATCTAACGTTCACTAAGCAAGTGAGAATTATCTACTAATATGTTATAATAGTAAATAATAAAACATACAGTAGTTCAACAGTAGTTAGGGTAGGGGAGAGTCAAGAAGGTAGCTGACATTAACCACTGAAAGCTACAGGTCACCAGACCAAGTTAGACTGCAGCAGCAATAATCCCTGAATTTTAGCATGGCTTAGTTTTATTTCTTGTAAATTTGATTGTCACTTGCGGGTAAAATGTGTTGTTTCAAATGTCTCACCTTAAAGGCTGAAGGACTGTCAACACCAAGAATGATGACCATAACAATAACTATAAATATATTGTTTTAAAATTCTTTCCAGGTGCCAGGCTTTGAAAATGAATCCAATGGTTGAGCATTGCACTCTGTAGTTTTTGGTAAACAAACTAAATAAACTAACTCTCTTTGTTTTCATGACTGAATAAACTGAATGAACAAACTGACCTAAAGAACAACACAATTTATACTTCTTCACTTTGTTTATATGTGGCGGACCCTGCCACCTCTCTATCTTCAAACAGTGTTCTGGGACCTTATTTTTCTCAGAGAACAGCTTGTTTATTCACTCATTATTAGCACCTCATTACTATTGTAAATATTTGAATGTCTTCTCCAAAACTACATAGCGCTCCTTTAAATACTGTAAAATATGTTAAATGTACATCATTGTCTCCTGCTACACAAGGATATTTAGCAGGAATGGGGACGCAGCGCATGAAGAAATGCATCAAACAAACATGGAGACAAGCTGATGAGGACACTTCCCTCCTCTCACTTTCCTCCCACACACACTCATACTGTAATTATGAACAGAAAGGAGGCCTGGAACAATATTACTCATAACTGAAGAGCGCTGTGTCTGTCAGTTATTCAGTCCAGTTCAGATGTGGCATGTGTGCACTTCTTCTACTACATGTATGCTTTTTGTTTTTTTTGTCTTGTTTATTCAACCAAAACCAGAACTCAGAACTCAGAGATGGTCCGTGTCAGAGCAAAAGAAAAAAGAAGAAGAAGAACAACAATGGAAAGTCAGTGAGGCAGAGAGGGGAATACAACAAAGCAAAACAAGAAAATGACAGAGACGGAGAGTGATAGAAGGAATGAGAAATGAATTTCTCCATTAATTAGTTTCTTGGTGGAGGTGGAGAGCTGTGAAGCGGATGACTAAGTTTGCCCAGGGCTGTCAAACAATAGTGGATGTTTTGATTTGTAGCTGATTCAATGACTGGACCAGGCAGAGAAAAATAAAAGGAGTATATGTATGGTGGAAAGATCGAGTATTTTTCATCCAGTAAAAATGCTTTTTTATTGATTTATTATTTGGGCTGAATACGTCATCCCAGCACCAAAACTCCTACACTCCAGCTGAAACAATTTATACTATTTTGTCAAATCTTGACAGGCTGATGGACAGTAGCTATTAGTTACTTCAGGCACACTGCTCACTTATTGAAAAAGGATGTGTTTGTCATGAGTCAATAATGCTGATAACAGAGTGGGCATGTGGCAGTTTATTGAACAGTACTGAAATCCTTTTTTCCTCTTTTCCTTTTTTTTCCTGACATCTTGTGGGTGTTATCACTCAGACTCATCTCACTTCTTTGATCATCATGTTCACTGTTTTGCACCATAACAAGTGCAGGTAATGCATATTTTCTGTAGTGTGTATTTGCTGTGTACCAACCAGTCCTCCTAATTTTAGGAACTTGTGCAAGTGTATAAAAGTTGAGGAGAAGAAGAAGAAAGAAGAAGAAGAAGAAGAAGCTACTGTAGCTATCTGGACTATCCAGCTCTCCATTATTAAAGGTCAGCTGTGTCAAGACAGCTTGCAATTGGTCAGTGGAACAAATCGATCTTTCAAAGTTCACCCAGGTTGAACTCAATGAAAGATATTTTGCTGATTTATATAGCAGTCAAACAGCCAGGATGTAGTTTTCTTTTTTATTGTTTCAAGTAAATTTTTTTCACCAGAGCCCACAGTGTCTTCTGACCATTCAGCCACATTAGTCTAGTTAAGAGAGGCCTGAGTTGATAAAAGTGCTGATGGTCCGGGTTTCATCTCTCAGGCTTCACACAGGCTGCCCTACATTACTGGTAAAGGGTGAGGGCTAAAGGGATAACAAGGAATGCTGGAAAGGGAGCTGTGAGCTTTGATTTTTGGTTAAAAAAACGTCAAAAGGATAGTGAGCTAGATAGCGAGCTGGATAGCTAGATAGACAATTTAATAGGAAAGCGAAATATTGCAATTTACATTTACATTTACATTTTGGGCATTTAGCAGCTGCTTTTGTCCAAAACCACTTACTTACTTAATGTACTTACTTACTTAATATGTACATTTGTCAATTGATAACATAAATGATGACTGCATTTTGGTGTTCTTGGTCCGAGGCCCAGCTATTATGCGTACACATTACACAACTCTGTTCTGACGTAGCATAGTGGAGTAGCGGTGTATTTCCTGCTGTGAAATGTCAAAGTGCTTGCCCTGAAAAAAGTCTACATGGAAACCACAAAGATTAAATAAACAACTGGTAAACTTCTGAATTCAGACAAATAGGGGCATCATATGACTGGAATAACTGCTACTGTTAGCTAGTTAATTAGCTCTGCAGTCAGCATTCTGGAATGGGAGCACTGTTTAGCATGCTTACCTCAGTACATATCCCCTGCAACATAGGCGCCAATGATGTCAAAACAATTTTCTTTTGATAACTACACTACATCTTTTTTTAATTTGTTCAACTAGAAGTCTAACACATAGCCCATTTAACAATTTGACAAACAAGTTGAAAAGTCAAAAGGGAGGTAAAGATTAAGTTTAAGGTACAATACATAAGAATTATTGTTTGTATAAAGAATTATAACTAATTACAACTAAAATTATCAATTGAAAGTGAATAAATTACAGTTTTTACATTTCAAATAAATCTATGTATTGTGTTGAAGAGATATCTACTGAAGTTAGCATGCTAACCAGCTAGCCTGAAAAACATTTTCTCCCAGCGACCCACAATGCCTGTGCATTAAACACCAACACCGGTATAAACACCAACACTACCCTGTCAGTCAGGCTAGCTGCAAGGCTAATTGAGCTAACAATAGCTACAGTTAAAGGAAATAGATAAGCAGCTGTTATTCTGGTTATAGGGTGGTTATAGGCTTTTGAGTGCAGCATGGCGCAGCACTGCCGGACAGCTGTAGTTGCGAGACCGAGGAGTTCCCGCCATAAATACAGAATCACTCCGACCACGGTTATACCTGTTTGTTATAACACAACAAGAAGAAGCATTCCCAACCGAAAGATTAGAAGAAGTGCTTGGATGTTATGTTGTTGTTTTGGTGTGTGACTTCCTGTCAGCGCTGTGCTCCGGCATCCAGCAGAAATGGAAGCCTTTTTCTGCAACAGAGATTGTAATGGGCAGGAGGGAATCATGAAGAGGAGTTTTACAGTGACTACACTTGTGAAATTTCTGTGGAAGTCCCCCCCTGACCGCCACAGTGGCTCTTAAAACCGAATCTCGCACGGCATCTGTCATTATTCAATAGCTACACTGGAACAGGGGAAATTGTGTTAGCCTTCACTGAACCAAATCTCCTGGAAGTAAATCCCGCCTGGTTTCTGGCCTTCATTATCAGCAAATTCTCTTTCTTACACACTCCCCAGAGCCTCGACTGTGCCTTACAAAAACATACTGTAGGTAGAGGTTTAACAGAGGGGTGATTACGGTTACTTTTTTACAGTGCCTGTAACTTTTTCATGCTTTTCGACAACATTAGGTCACACTAGCAGTCTTATCAAAAATAGATTAATACTAAAACATTTTGACAGATTGTTCTAAAGGACAATCTGGGCACAAATTCCCACATGAGGAGGGAGATGGGGCGGTGGAGACCACTGTTCGAGGCAACGAAACCCGTTGTTATGACGAGACGTTACAACATTTTGCAGCCATGACAGCGCCTGAAACCAGATTTTTTTTATGCAAGGTCGGGAAATTCCCCCGCCAAATTAGTGGCAAAGACACCGGATGTATTTGAAGGGCGTCTGTGGCTCAGGGGCAGTGCCAGCGTATTGTTATTTGAAGGTCGCTGGTTTGATTCCCCTGGTCTGCATGTCGAAGTGTCCCTGGGCAAGAGAATTAAACCCCAAACTGCTCCTGATGTGCTGGTCATGCTGCTGTGGTCCACAACTTATCCACTGCCTTGACAATGGCTCTCAGTGTCAGTGTATGAACCCCCAGGGTGAAAGAGCTACTTAGAGAGCTCCTTAACTTGACTGAGTAGGAGTATAAACTCTAAACTCTCAATATTAAAAGGCTAAACTGTACTGCTGCCTCTATATATATGCTGCACTTGTTTTTTATGAACATTCTTAGTTGATTTTTAGAGCGAGTTGATTTTAGATTCGAGAACATGCACATTAAGAGTCTTTTGAAAAAGACATTGGAGTATTACTGAGAGATGTTGGACTATGAGCCTTACCAAGACATACAAAAGCGTCTCACAGATCCATGCACTCACGCTGTGTGCTGCTCTCTGCGCCTCTCAGACAGAAGTACCTCTCATGAAGCACTCCTGAGCCTCCAGCCCCTAAATGGACGCAGGCTCTGATTTCCTCTCATCAAAGAGGGAGTTAAGTGTGAGGAAATACCTTGAAGCGAAGACACATTGAGAATTAATTTGCCTCCTTTTGACTTCATTTTGTGACATTCTCAAGGCTTGTGGTGAAAGTTGAAGAGACGTCCTCACATCAAGTTTTAAAGGGTTCCTTCGCTGTAAATTAAGTGTCCAGGTGTTATGATCCAGGTGAGTGAAGTTCTAAACTAGTACAATTGTGTCTAGATTGCCTCCAACTTCTCTTCCAGGGTGCTGCCTCTCAGACTACATCCAGCCTACCTTCACCATCTGAGGAGTGGGACCTGGTGGAGCAACTTGCAGTCTGACAGGAAGCTTGGAGATGCCTCTTAGAACAAAAGGAAATTACATTCTCTGAGATTTTCAGGGAAGATCTTCAATTGATTTCCAGCTGAGTACTGTGTGTATTTATAATTTTCTTCCAAAACACTGCTAAGTCTGAACCTCAATCACACCGCAAAAAAACCCCCCAGCAATTTGGCAGTCAGTATCTTGCTCAAGGATACTTTGACATGCAGCCAGGGAATCAAACCAGCAACCTTACAATTACTGGAGGACTGGCCCTACCTCCTGGGTTACAACAATTCATTTGTCAATCTTTCAGCTTAAGCATTACCTCACTTTGCCAGGCAGCCGGGTTCATAAAATCACAGGGTCCTATCAGTGGCTTTTGAGAAGCGAATTGGCCAGTATGATAAAACAACCATGGTGGCTCCTTTAGAGGTTAGTGGTCATGCTGCTATAGCATCAGTTATACCAGGACACAACACTGCATTTTATTGAATGAAGAGCAGAGACTCTGTCGACTGGCTTTGGTAAGAGTTTTCTTACCCATTCGGCTCCACTGCTGGAAGAGCTCTCCTACTGTTGATCTGATTGGTTGAAGTAAGCCTGTGATAGAAGGGAGTGGACAAAGGGTTCATCCAATCACCTGCCGGGTATCTGCCCCTTTCACTTTCTACCAGGCCTTTCCAACAACAAACTGGTTACAACAATACACACATGGTTAAAGTTATATCACTGTTGTTATATTGTTGAAGTTCCCAAGTTCAACCTTACCCCCTTAGTGACCAATCCAAAACACCCCGACTTCCTCCTCATGCAGATGGTGCGTTATAATGTCACCTGAATTCCTCCTTTGCTCCCCCAGGGACAACAGTCTTCTACGTCAACTTCAAGTCATGTGACATTGTTTGATCATCTCTGACTGGCTGTTGCATGAACCTAGTCGCATATATTCCACATGAATGCAGCTCAGTTGCTAACATCAACCAGATCTGTCTCTTTCTTCCCACTAAACAGTTGTGTTGATTGTATTCTCAGACCAGAGATCAGAAAACTGGGTCATGCTGTTGCCGGGCCTCTGAGATGGGGAACAAAGTGCTGATCGAGGGAGAATTAGCGTTAGTTATGAAGGCAGAGAGTCAGACGCATAGACACAGACCTGTTTGAAAATGCATTGGAAAGCTGGAGCCTCAGCAGCTGTGAGTGCTGCTGGAGGACAACACACTACCCCTCCGTGGAACTCGCTATAAACCAGAACATTGCAGGTCAGCCTCAATGCATTTCAAACAGCTCAGATTCTATTGTGTGCGCATGTATGCCTGCATGTTTGTGTGTGTGTGTGTGTGTGCGTGCGTGTGTGTGTGTGTGTGTGTGCATGACATGAGCAGGTGCTTGTAGGCACGTGCGAGTTTGAATGTGCCCGTGTGTATGTGTGCATAATGTGTGTGTCCGTTTCTCTTTCAGTTTTGCACAAAAACACGATGCGACCCTGATTTCAAACAGCTCTCGTCTGCCACCTCAAGCTCAGCTGTGTTTAAAGAGTGTGTGTGTGTGTGTGTGTGTGTGTGTGTGTGTGTGTGTGTGTGTGTACCTGAGATGACATTGTTTGCAGATATTTATGGAAGTTGCTCAGTGTTTGGATGATGTACACCTGCTCTGAGGCCACTTGAGTTTAGAAAATGAAGGGAGTAAAGAAGAGCTGCTGCCGTGATGATTAAATGTCCCGTCCTCTCGCAGTTCACTGGGCCGCTGCCAAACTTAAGCAAGTCCGGAGGAGAAGAACCAATCGCGTTACTCTTCTTGAAAGCAGCGCATTTAAATTTTGGAACCTATATAAATACATAGCTCCTGCAATTTTCTCGTTAAATTATAGTTTAAGGTCTTTTTCTAATGAATGTAGAACGAAGATATTTCAGCACAGATTTACGACGCGAGCAGTGTGCACAGATGGGCTTATTAAGGGGTTAATTGCTTTGTCACCTCCCTCTGCTTCGTTTTGCGAATAACCTGTGAAGGTGGAAATTACCGCGTTGGTGAATAACAAACACTCATTTTCATACAACAACAAATTAGGACATCACTGCTCAGCTGTTCTTTGCTTGGACAAATCTTTGCAGACATGTCTGTTTCCAAACGGATTCACAGGACCGAGGATCAGCCTGAAGGCTAGAGACGTAATAATGTGATTGGAATATTGATAGTTTGAATCCTTGAATCAGGTGCATGTGTGAGTGTGTGAATCCACACGCAGAGACATACCTACACACATCTCTATGTCTGTGTGTGTGTGTGTGTGTGTGTGTGTGTGTGTGTGTGTGTGTGTGTATGATTCTGAAGGCAGGTTGAAATGTAAAGCCTAGCTTCAGGACTACTCAGTACAAGGGATGTTTGGGATTTGAGAAAGAAGTAAAGCAGTGCGGCGCGTCGACCCAGGATCCACACGTTCCGAAACACCACCGGTTGGAAAGTGTTTTCAGTAAAATGCGTACCTTCTCAGGCAATTACAATTAAAGGGTACTGTTCTCAGCTTTAGTTTTCTATATGAAGGCTCCACGGTTAAGTTTGCAATAATGTGTGATATGCTACATCCAGCTACACTTTCTCAGTGAAGACTCTGCAGTCAAGTAGGCAGCAAAACGCAATATACATATACATATACATATACATATACATATACATACATATATATATATATATATATAACGACTTTCCAAGCAAAGTCTACTGACAAAGTTTGCATAATAGTACAAGTTATGAAGTCTAGAATGATATGTGCATTGTCAGTAGTTGCTGTTTGGTTAGGTTTTGGCCAAAAAATTGACTTGGGCTTGCATTGGCCAAAATAAACTACTTCTTTAGGGTTAAGTAAAAAATATACAGATATGAAAAGATCATACTTAATGTAACTTACACACGTGACGTAACTCGCGTAGCTTACATGATGTCAGTTATGTCGTGTATACATTCACTCACTTACATTATATTCATTAAAAACAAATGACGCTATTAGTCACATACTGCGGCATCGGGAGGGAAAGTCCAATGAATAACCCAACCAAGTGTACCATTTTGAAAAAAAGTACCATGCGGGTTTGCCAATGAGATTTACAGTCTGGCTGAAACGAAGAATCGGGGTACATTTCTTTTGGAGCACTAAAATCTATCTAACTACAGTCTTACAGCAAAAGTTTGGCATCTTGGGAAACACACTTAATGGCTTTCTTGACGAGAGCGAGCCTCTTATATTTACACGGTGAATATAATGCTATAACTAAGAGCCAGTAAGCTTAGCTCAGCAGAAAGCTTGGAAACGGGAAACAGCCAGCTTGGCTCTGTTCAAAGGTAATGAAATTCACCTAGGAGCACTTCTGAATTTCCAAGGTTGAAATGTCCAATATCATTTGTTTAATCCGTTAAAAAAGTTTTTTTTAAGACTACAAGCCGTGGTTTGATGGGGGGTTTTGTGCTGGACGGGGTGAGAGCGTTACCTGTATCCACATTATTGGTTTCACCTTCATATAAAAGTTTAGAAAGTGTGGATATACTGTAAACCTAATATGACTGTCTCACTGCTTGTGCCTGTTATCCTGTTGAACCCATTTATTGGGAGTCTTTCTGAGATCTCAGCAACTGCTGGTACAAAGTTCTTTTAAACAATAAAGCCCATGATGTTACTATAGTTTTCCTTTAAATGTTAAAGGCACTTTTTACTATCAATTTATTTATCTTTTTTTTTTTTATTTTATGAATCCATTTTTTGTTTGGACAAAAAATGGTGAAAAATGTCCTAAAGCCCAAGATGACATTCTCAACTGCCTTTTTTTTGTCCACAACCGAGAGAGATATTCAGTATAATGTCAGAGAGGAGTGAAGACACCAGAAAATATTCACATTTAGGAAGGTGGAATTTCGAATTGGAATTTATTCCTCAGACTCATGACTCAACTCAAATTAACCAAATATCAACATTTAAGATGAATTCAATGACTAATAATCAATTAAGTATTGCAGCTCTAAACTTTCCTAAGTAGGTATTGGTTCATTTTTGAATTTCATGTGTACATTCCAGGTCATACTCTTTTACTACTTCACTCTCAGGGTCCAACAGCAACTCTTCCTGGCTAGTTGCCATCTCCTGTTCCCGTGAGGCTTTGTTACTGTACCAGGCTTAATTTGCGAAAAAAAAAAAGCATTATTGGAAGCACTGAAAACGTAACTAAAGTACACAACTCTTTCCGAACTGTATGTTTTAGCCATGACCTGTAGTGGTGGAAATGGTAACATTTCCACTAAACTGTTTCCGTTGACTTTGACATTTCCGTTTCATTGAACAATCCATCAAACTCATTAAATAGTCATCCTATCTATTTAATGAAATCTTAAAACTGCGTATTGTTCTTGTGTTCAACAATCAACGGTCACTTGCTCTAACCTCCGTGTCCCTCAGCACTGCCATCAAATGCTGATGGGGCAGCACAGTGTTGGTAGTTGACCCACATCCTGGAAGCTTGACTCAATGCTTGGCAGTGGTGCTGCTCACTGGAAGTGCTGCTGCTGCTGTTGAGTGATTCATTCAGGCACTCGCTCCAGTACTTGCAGCAACAGCTTGCCTGCAGGATGGAGCGGTATCTTGGACAGACAGAGAATACTGACACTTCCAGAAAAGCTGCTCCAAGCTTCAGGCAAACCCATGCTGCTCTGCCCCCACTAGAGTGTCACCAACAAAATGCCGGTGTCACCGCAAATCAGGGATACGAATGTCCTGAGAATAGATGACCCTGGAGTAATTATGGATAAAGGAAGAGTGAGCAAGATAAGAAAAAAGGAGCCCGGGAGATTTTTTTTTTTTTTCAATTACCCAAGAATCTTTCAGCGCCAAAGGGGAGGAAGATATCGAAGAGACGGACATGAGGGGGCATAATGCAGCCGAAATGCCAAGCATATGGGAAGATGCAATCTCCTAGAGCAATTCAATTTTGTCCTTGACTTAGCAGCAGCACACGGAGGCTGCAGAGTGGCTGCATTAACATATGCTCTACTTTAATGAGAGAAGGACAGATGGTGGGGCCATCGTTTGGGGTTTTATCTCGACTGTAGCTCGAACCGGCTCCTGTGACTTTGCAGCAGAGCGGGAACACTGAAAAAAACTCTCTCAGGGCAGTCAACGTACTGGAAGACCACAGTCGTCTTCTTACCTTGTTCACAGCGATTTGTTGGGGCTGTTGCTCTGTTATTAGCTGAGCTGAAGTTTAAGGTTTATGATGGGTTTAAACTAGGTGTCCAATGGTACACAGAAGTCACAGTTCTGGATAAATCTCTGTTTTGGGGTCACGGTTCAGTACCTGGCAGCAACAAAGCATCCCAAATGTTTATGGCTTCCTTTTTGAGTTATTTTCAACTGACACTGGTGCAAGTTACAGTTTGTTCCATTTGGTGCACACGTGGTTCCACCTGAGATCGCTGGTACAGTCTCTAGTGCATTAAGCAATGAATAGTAAACACTTTCACATCGACCATATTCTAATGCAGGGCTGATGGAAAATAAATGTAAATGTAATGTGCCAATTGCTTCAGTCGTGTGTTTGGCCCTCTCTGCTTTCACATCTAGAGGCTGCCTAAATGGCAAGGCGATACGCCCAAAGCTGAAGAGGATAAAGAGGACACAATTAAACAAGACCAAAGAACTTAAAAGAGATGCAAGGGTCATTACGTCACTGAATCTTGCTACGGGGCCAGACTGCGGTGCCGTTTGTATTGAAGTCAATTGGCGATGCGCGGAGAAACATACTTAAACCCAACATATCAATGTTGTTTGACTTCTGATGACGAAATGCCTCCAGATAATGAAAGAACACACTTCAGAGAGCATGTTAATGACTGAACTTTTTATCAACACGTTCACGCTGCTGTTGGTCGTTTAGCCTGCCCCGTTTGATCACAATGTTATCAGCCCTGTCGGTCATCTGGGGGAAGATATCAGAAGGTGATGATGCAGTTCAGACCATTATGTAATCAGGGAAACTGTTTTCTATTGGGAAGAGGATTTTTTTGTATTACTTTGGGAACAGTGTGGGATCAACTCAACTTCAGACTAACCATTCCCTTTTGTGGGTGTCCCATACCTCAGATGCATGTAGATTTCTTTGTATTCCGATTCCGGTGTTTCTAGCGCTTGCCATGCATTTATATTTTAGAAATAAAGTTTCTGTTTGAACATTGTATAGTGTTTTTTTTTTATAAATTAAAACCTACCTCAGACATTAAGTTATAATTGCACTAATATTCAATTGCTGTGAAATGTACTTTTTTGTAAGGCCTGATTGAGGCTATGCTTTTACTGAATGTAGTGCTGTGCGATATGGACAAAATTGTATATCATGATATAGTTCATTTTATATCCCGATAACGATATATATCCCTTGGGGTTCTGCTTCTGTATCCGCGTCTGATGTAACGTTACTAGTAATGTTATTTTCTTCTTCCATTGCGCTCTCCTCCGTCTCCGCCATGCTGCTTTGCCTCTGTTTACACCCGAGCGACCAGCGCCGTAAACGAGTCCTTGCGGATGACGTAAAAATGCTACCACAAAGCAGTAGCGTTGCTGTAGTTACATTCGCCTTCATACAATGAACTTGTCTTGAACTCAAAATGTGGATATCCAACGGTCATTCCGACATTGAGTTGTGCTTTACACGGCGTATTAAATCACAACCGTAGTGTACGTTAGCGTTAGTGTAGCAACAGTGCTAAACAAGTAGCCTATATGCTAAAATTACGATATAAACAACAGAGGGTTATATCCTACGGTAGACGTTTTTATATCGCACTACGATATATATCGTAATATCGCACAGCTCTACTTCTGATGTATGTTTGGATCATTGTCCTGTTGGAACAC
>OMLP01023903.1:0-42945 GCA_900302685.1 Spondyliosoma cantharus | reverse complement strand
CACTGTTGCTCAGCAGGCAGGAAGAGATGTGACCACACTCACCAAACTATAAAAACATTGCGTTCAGCTGGGCCAACAGCAATGACAGTCAAGCACAGCACAGCACTCACTCACACACACACACACACACACACGCAGTCACACATATGACCTGTCGCGTGCCTTGGCGGCATCATCGGTAACATGAAGGTGACCCCACACAGCCAAACAGCCCTCCATGCCAGTGTCAGGAGCTTCAGCATATACAAAATACACTATGACTCCGGTGAAATGGCCACCTGAAAATCTTCTCATACAGAGGAGACGCTACCTGCTCACTTGTTCCAATGGAGAAGTGCATAAGAAATGGTAGAGTTAATTTGCAAGTGCGAGGGATGATTGCCTTTAATGAGACACAGAGGAGAAGAGGGCTGCTTCGGCCTCACTGGATGCCTCATACATGCTCATTTGAATTGCAAATGGTGGCAGGCAGCATGCTGGGCTGCGAAATCCCAGCAGCACCCTCAGGCATCTGAACTCACGAACAACATCGGCATGTACACACGACAGTAGTAGCGAGACACAGTGCATATACACACTAAAATTAAAAGCCATGCAGAATATTTGAGTTCGATTCGGTTGGATGTGTCTGAACTCCGTGCGATCACAGTGGAGAAACTGTCGCCGGGGCTGAGGTGAGGTAATGACTCCCTGGCAGTTAGAGGGGGCAGAAAACGCATCAGGTGCTCAGAGGGATGCTGGCTGGCAGGCTGACACAGCAGGCACAGGAGTGTGTCCGATGCTAACAACATGGGTGCTGTGTGACAGCAGGTGTGCTAGCTGAGGCTGACAGTGTGTGTGGCCTGGAAGAAAAGTGTGACCATGTATCACAGGCCCACCTGTACAGCAACAGGGAGCAAGCCACAGCCCTGCAGAGGAGCTGAGCAGCACTCGCTGTGACTTGCACAAATGCAAGGACACAGCAAGCCAACACAATAAGAAATATTAGGGATGCATGACAGGATTTTTTCAGTTGATGCAGACAACCAATGATTTCATGTTTTTTTAATTTTAATTTTAAAAAGAAGTCCATAGCCTGTGGTTGATGCACACCTGAGGGTACAAAAGGCTCACATGTAGTGAACGAAGATGGATGATTTAATATTCCATATTCCTTTATTTCTTCTTCTTCTTCTTCTTCTCTGTGTTTTTTGTTGATCACAAACCAACTTTCCAAGCAGCAAATAGCTTCCTGCTGTGTCAGAATTTGCAAAAGCTTTTCACAAGGAGACACGTTATGCTCACTTTCAGGTTCGTAATTTCCCTTTAGGATACATTTTCTCATAACGGCCAGTGCTTCAGCATTGTATTGCTCCTCTGTCTGAAACACTCAGCTGCCAGATCTTTAAGGCCCTCTACCCAAATGAACAGTCCCATCTGATTGGTCAGCTCCAACACACCTGTGCAAGCACAACTAACAACACAACAGCTGTGCTGAATCAATTCGTACATGCCAAACCAGGCAGAAATTATACAAATGTGCAACACGGTGATGTAACGTCATGTCACAAAGTCATGGAATTAAAGGCCAGACTACTGATGATGTGTTTCAGGAGCAGTGTTTTCTGTGAGAGAAAAGAGCTCCCATTGACGCGGACTTTGATCTTTTCAACTTTCAAGACCTTTTTCATGCAGAAGAACTGAAGGAATGGAAAAAAGCAAAGAGCGTGGCAGGTCTGCTTTAAGACAACGAAAGCAATGTGGCTTCATGTTATCAGCTCTATTCAGTGACTAGAATTTCACCTATACCTATTAAGAGCAGATAATATAATTTACCAATCTTGGGGTGATAAGTTCATGGTCTGACATATATCGTGCATGACACAATAAGCCATCTTGGAAGTGAATCAAAAGAGCTTCAAGGAAATTCCTGGAAATGTTATTTTGCAATGCTAGTTTATTACAATAGACTCAAGGGCAGCATACAAGACACAGACACATAAATTTGAGCCGGACTGATATATCTGTTGGCCTTTATCATGAGCCAGCTATCACAGATGTATCACTATCAGCGCATATGTTGTCTGACATGCCCCGAAATAAAAACACATTTTGAGAATATAATAGAGGAAAAGATGCCTGGGATCATTTCTTATTAATAGACTCCAGGTTTACTGTTTCAGTCCTCTAAATTTATTTCGGACAATCAAGTTTATTTTTAAACTGTTGAATCCAGCCTACATTACATGTCTTTGTCAGAACTGTTTAGAGGGATCTTTGTGCGTATCACCTGATATATATTGATATGGGATATTGGCATCGGCCCCAAAAAACGAGAATCAGTCGGGCTCTAGCAGGACTATAAAAGTCCAAGCAGAGCATCCTGAAGGTGAAGCCAGCCAGTGCAGCGCTGAAACATTCCTCTTCAGTACTGTACCTAATTCCACAAAACCAGTGAAGGCCAGGGGGGGCAAAGGTGAGCCCATTTCCATACATGGACTTGCCTGAGCTTGCCTCCCCTCTGAGGTCTCCACAGCATTCAGCTGCAGCCTCTATTGTACACCACTTCCACATATTATCACACTGTGAGTGACGGAAAGGGACAAAATCTGTCAACTCCAAATCCATTTTAAGTTGTGTTTAAAAAAAAAAAAAAAAGCAGCCTCAACCACTCTGTGTGGGCAAACCGGAGGGCGGCGATGAGAGCCTGACAATGGCAAAACACTCCTCGGCCCTCGGTGTGAATGTGCATCTGTCAGAGTGGCTGTTGCATAATAATTAGTGATGGGTGTGTAGGAGAGTACTCTGACGGAGCCAACCGCAGATCCTGTTCGCCCTGACAGGCTGAGACACAAACTAACACAAGTAGCCAAACAGCTGATCTGTGAAGCCAGACGCAACTTTGAAGGGGCAGGCAAATAAGATTAAATAAATAAATAAATCCTAAATGAGAGTGAGGACCTGCCGGAACATCATGTGTGAGGTGTCCGTCCGGGCAGCAGAGGAGGGGTCTGACTGCCTGGCCGCAGGTCTGCAGGGTGGGTGTCAACACTGACTGGGCCAGTGGGCGCCAAACGACGCTACAACTTGCTCCTGCCTCATTCCCCACTGTACCGTCACATCCATCCATCCATCCCCTGGTGGTGGGGGAGGAGGAGGAGGAGGAGGAGGAGGACGGCAAGCAGGCGGGCAAAGTCCGTGCGCGTTATGAAATGATGGTCCCTCATAACAGCTGCAGCTTTCATAAAAGCAGTTTCACCGCAGCAGCCAAAAGCACAAAGAGATTGTAATAAGCCACCGCAGTCCCTGACGAATTACGCGTAAGGAAAGAGAAAAGAAAAAAAAAAGAAAGAAAGGAGGAAGCTGTCGCAAACGTTAAAGCCCGACATTCAACAAATCGTTTAACACAACCGAGCCCGGGCTTTTAACGATACGAGCAACCCGGCAGGGCAAAAAAAACAACAAAAAAAACATGAATATTTCAACATACCCTCCTGTCAGACAGACATCCAGAGGAGGACCATAGATGGTGCGCACCGGGGGAGGTCAATCCTGCTCCTGCCGCCGCTCCGCGTTTATTCCCCGGGTTTAGGGAAAGGGAGTGTGTCGGTGTTTTGCCGGTGAAAAGCCCTAATGAGAGAAGGAGGAGGAGGAGAGAGAAAGAGGGAGGGACACTGTCAGATGCAGGGAGGCAGGAGGGAGGAAGACACACACACACACACACACACAGAGAGAGAGAGACGCGCGCACACAGTCAGGCTGTGTGTTGAGGCGGAATGCGTAAAACCAAACACCGCTTGTGTCATTCCTGCAACGACAACAGCGTAAAAAAAATAACCCCCTCTCTGTCAACAAGTAGTCAAATCTCGCTAAACACGCCGACAAGGTGACATATTGTTTCCACAGCAGCTGCTCTCATGTGCGTGTCGGGGATGTTGTAACGAGGGAGGCGACAGTCAGAGAGAGACGCACCATTAACACACATTTGGATTGTTGGTTGTCAAGTGGAGATGTTTCTCTTCAGATCCCCTCTCTCTGGCTTTTACTGAAATATTTAAAGCCCCAGCGCTACATTAGAGGGGCTGCTGTTATTTCTCGCAGTGTCGTCAGGATGACACAACCCCTCTGATTTCATCACTTAGTCCACTGCTGACACACGCACACACACACACACAGCCTTAACTCCCGTCACCTTTGCATACAGAGGTGACGGGATTTGTCAGCACAAAGGGCAGCGCGCCCTCACTGGTAAACACAAATAATGTTGCTGATTTGATTTATCACACTGTCAGTCTCTTAAATTCAGCCTCCAAGAACGCTGTAGTGTTTTAACACGAGCCCACATTCGATACATGCAAGCTCACTCTAACTGTACTTATAACCAAAGGTCGGATCAACAACAGGTCAAAATGCAATCTGTTATTTTGATTTGGAGATCTATTTCGGAATACTATCAACATTACAGAGACGTGATCATGGTCCTCGAATAAAATGGACTCACAGTGGATGGAGAAAAAAGATAATAATGCAAGCCTACTACATCACCCACAATGCAACTCACCCTCCAACAGATTTGTCAGATTCTGCTATTATAGAAAGGGTGAGACCCTCCCCTTGAGGTGGACCACATGGAACCTTTTTTTCTAAAATATGTATGGTTGTGAATGGTTTAATAAAGTGTAAGGCTATAACAAAACTGACTCTCCCTTTGCATTCATTTACTACAGCTGTCAATATGGCCAAACCTGTTGTGATATTCACCTACTTTTTTTTTTTTGTTTACGCGCTAAGCTGATGTTGGTGTTTGAGACTGCAGACTAATTTGTATTTTACCATCTCTACAACAAACTGTGACTTTCTTGACTCGCAAAACTATCCTTTAAATTGACAAACATCGTAAATGTAATTTCCGGCACAATCGTGTCCCATGTGGCACCAGAAGGGGCGGGACATGGCTTCCTCATACTGGTATCAATCTTTTTCACATAATGCAGCAGCACTCCCACAGACCTGTAAACAGATCTTGATGTGTAACAATCAGTGGAATGCTCCTATAAAAGAAGATCTTGAGGCCCAGTCTTAGAATATGGTTTCAGCACGATCATGATTTCATTTTTGCCCTTTAAGATTAATGAGTTTAATCAAGTATAAGCAGAGATTTTATATGGTGTGGTCTGATATTGCTGTGTTGGGGTTAATTAATGTTAATGTTAATGTTAAACATTGTAGCTCCAAGATTCAGAGGAAAAGACCGGAAAAATATGCACATGGGAGAAGTTATCCTTTCAGACAGGTTTAACATTATGAAAGGCTCTATCTTAACCAAAACCATCTTTTCCTAAACCTAACCAAATATTGGCAGAAAACTCAAAAGGAGCAGAACATAATGACTGAATCATTTCATGTTCCAATCAGGATAAAAATCCCAGTCTCCTTGGTAAGAGTCCAGCTTGCACTAGATGTAAGATCTCTCTGTTGCTCTCTCATAAGTAGAAATGCTGTTTCCTGGAGCAAAACTGATTAATATGTGTGTGTGTGAGTGTGTCACATGAGTCACAAAGGTGTGACATCACAGCAACGTGATTGGTCAGTTGCACTGGTGGTCCTGGAACAATAATATTTGTGATATTTTAGGAGCAGAGAGACATTTTTATATCAACAATAGACCAGATTGACCCATGACTCTTTAGCTCGCTTCAGCTCTACGTAACATTTTAGTGTCTTTTAGGTGATTGTTTTGGTTTTACAGCCCACAAAGTTACTGTTTTGGTGCCGCAGAGAGCATCTGTCTACGGTGAAAAAACTTTGATAAACCCACTGTACATTAACTGCGCAGCACCAAACGGCACACGGGCAGAGTTAGAGGCTAGCTGTCGAACATAGTGGAATATTTAGTAGCTAAGGGGCCAGATAATAACAAAGGGCTAGCATCTTAAATTTGCCCACAAACAGGCTTATCTGGTCATGTTTTATTACTCTTTATAACTTCGGATCTATAGCTGGATGACAAATTAAAGAAAGAAACAGCATCCAGTGTTTCAGTCAGCATTTCTGTGGCCTAGGGATTGAGATTTATATATCGCAACATCTCCACTCTGTTTCATTACAGCTGGGTTCAACCGTAGGTGTTAATTTGCCTTGAGATCTCTTGACTGTGAAAGCCACAGCATATGATTCACAACACTTTCACACTCATTAAACCACTCAGTGAGCTTGCTTGCTCTGTATGGAAGCATCTGCATCATCATGTTTCTCCATTCATTTATTTAGGTTTGACACTGCTGTATATATAAATATATAAATATATAAATATATATATACATATATATATATGTATATATATATTGGGCGGCTGTAGCTCAGTGGGTAGCGCCGTTCGATCAGTGATCGGAAGGTCACTGGTTCGACTGGGGGACTGAGCTACATGCCGAAGTGTCCTTGAGCAAGATACTGAACCTCAAAACTGCTCCTGATGTGCAGTTGGCACTAGCCTCTGCCATCAGTAAGGGTCCTGCAATGAGCTGGCGACTCGTTCAGGGGTGTACCCTGGCCTTCGCCCAACGAGTCACTGGGATAGGCTCCAGTAATCCCCCTGAAAAAAAGGGGGACAATAACATCACCGCAACCCCGTGAGGGAAAAAGCGGGCAAGAAAACGGAACGGAACGGAACGGAACGGATATATATATTGTGATGATCCCTGCTGTTGAGGCAGCAGCCTCTGAGGTGACTTAGGTTTATAATATGTATATATATATATATATATATGACTTTTTCACTGACAAAGTTGCCTAGATGACATTTGTTTGAGAGTCCAATAGACAAAAACATAAAATATAGAAAATTAAAACCTCATTATAAAAGTATACTGTATATGGCACCGTCCTGAGGTTTCTGCTTTATGGGTGTCATGGGCCACTTGTGTTTTACTTGGAGTGTGACACCTGTGTTACTGGTGGCACTGCTGCCTCAAGGACATGCATTGCAAGTATAAATTCAAAAGCCGCACGTGTTTTAGTGGCTGCATCCCTGTTTACCTCTGCAGTTAGTTAAAGTCGATGGATGTGTAAGCACAGTGCATCTTGTTACATAAGCCAACAAAATGAAAGCACTGAATGAAAAATATTTCCCTATTGATATATGCTTGAACCCTCTTTTTTATACACATAAGATTGTTTACATTTTGTATTTACAAATCGTAACTGCACTACATCTCATCATCTCTGTCAGCCAGCAGGAAACATCAGCGCAGGTGACTGTTCATAACTGCACAAATGAGAAGCTGGAGGTGTAAAGAGACAATGCACAGTCGTATGGTAAGTCACAAACACATGGACAATAAATAATTGCACAGAGATCAGTAATGATGCATATTCATAGAGAATCAGACATTAAAATCTAAATGCGTTGATGCTGGGTGCCAGTCCTCTGGTCACAGTTTAATCATCTAAACAGCCTGAGTAAGCACAGAGACATGACTCAGTGCAGCTTGTTCACTGTCAGCCAGCAGCTCAAACTTCTCCTCAGGAAGCATTCTGGATGCTGTTTGAAATGTGTGTGCTGTGATTATATATTTATGTCATTTACACCCTGCTCTGGAGCTCATGATTTATGGGGAGGCTTGTAAAAATGTTATCCAAACTTGAATGCTGCTTAATATTCCCAATAAGTTACATTGTCGAAGTGTATGTTACATGTCCATTTATGCAACTCTGCATATTCTGTCCACAACATCCAGCACACCGTTAAGGCTTACACTAAAAACATGTTAAGTCAATATTTATTCTACCAAGTTAAAGCCATTCGAGTTGCGTTTTTACGTGATTAACAATATTAGAGGGGCAATAAGTAAACATTTTCTAATTAAAAAATGAACTAAGATCATCGACAAAATGTGAAAAAAAGTACAGTTTTTGTGCTTCAGAGAAGTTAGCATGCTAACCACCGAGCCCTAGCCTGTCCTGCTCAAATGTTCCTGTGCTAAAGCTTTCATGACCCACACAAATAAACCCAAGCCCCCATCCCAAACCGTTAGCTGCACGGCTAATTGAACTAACTAGCTAGCGCCAGCAACCGTTAGAGGCAGTTAGCGGTGACTCAGGTCATATGCCGCTCCTTAACTACTTTGAATAGGAATTTAACAGTTGTCCAGTTCTTACATATTGCACCTTTAATACTGAATTATTATTCATTTTTATAAATACAAGCCAGTATATGCTTGTATATAAACAAACCAAGGTAGCTAACTCACCTGCCTCAAACGACCCCTTGAGCGATTTCAAATCTGTTGCTAATTTTACTTAGCAACAGTTATTTATGTATCAAATTACCCCTCAACATACCCATCATGAATTTAACAATAAAACCAATAAGATAAGATAAAAACAGGCTACACAAATAAAAACAAATCAAAATATTACTCAAATCACAGGTGAAATGTTATTTCATAAAACAGTGTGCGTCCAGCGCACACACAGATATAAACTGACTCACACACATAGGCTGCTTCTGTGTGTGCGTCTCTATCAAAAGGCGGGCAAAGAAAATAATTGTACCGAAATATTGCACATATTTTACATGCCAATGTGAATTCTGCTCTTGGCCATTTGGACGCCTTTCAGTGTAATGAAAGCTGGAACAAATGTTTCTAAGAGCTACATTTACAGTGGGAACTATCATACATAAGCGATTGGTGCTGCCTGTCACAGTTATCCTTCTGGTTAGCATGCTAGCAACTTTAGTACAGTAGATTTCTGCAATACACTGCATAGATGTCAACACTGTTGTCTCTATTCCTCTGTTGATCATTTTGGTTCATTTATTGAATTTTTTTTTAACTAAAATTCTGACCATATCTTACAAATTTCCCGTCTTTAAAAGGTTCTTGTTTTGGCTGACTTCCAGGTGTAACTTCTCACTGCTGGGTGTGGTGTGCACATGCTTTTGACTACACCCATCAAACATGTCAGTGAAATGCTGCTTTTCAGCCTGCCCTTAAGTAGCCTGTTACAATCAAAACATTTCCAAGTCAAACACACAAGTGTCCAGTATTTCTGTCACAGCTTTACTCGTATTATTGTGGAAGTCTCGTATCCAGCAGTTAGACTATGATGAAATACTAAAGTGCCACTGAAACCCACATAATATGAATTATTTGGTGATCAACAGTAGACAGGGAGGCGCACCACACCCAGTACTGCATTTAATTAAGGCTGTAGTGTACACTAGTTGTCTGTTTTGACTCCATGGAAGCAGGATTTCTTTGGCTCCGGGCTAACGCTCAGTTGGCAGGACAGTGGAAGCACTGCGGACAAAAAAAAACAGCTGAAACCACACAAAACACACCATCTACCTTAAATCCATCTGCCTCTGCCTCTGTTTGGGCTCACCAAAGTTAGAGCTGATAGATAATCTACGGGAGATCCTTCAAACGGGCTTTTAGAACGCTACTTGGCATCTGCTCTGAGCTGCTGGTTGCTAATCAAAGACAAGAGACATATTTCATGTGAAGCAGTGACTCTGCATGTTTCCTGGGATGTTTCTGAGTAGGACAGAGCATCATCATTATTTTATCTTCTCCCCTCTCACCTGCGCAGTTTTCTATCCCAGCATGCGCCGAGTGGGAGGCAGGAAAACACAAGTAGGTAGTCCACCACATGACTAACACAAAGAGACAGATGCTCGCATTCAGGCTGATGGGCACTGTAGAGTCAAGAGTGTCTAAAATAAACTGCCCGAAAATTGCATTTAACTATTACAGGGCCGGAAAAGAGTACACATGACAGGTAGAGCTCTGGCTTGGGATCCTTTTCATTGAAATACACTTTTAACTCCTATTTCATGCATGGAATCAGTTCCTGTGTTAGGGTAGCAAAGGCTGACAGATCTTCTTAAACTTTCTTGCTGAGCCTGCAGTAGTATACTTTACATCCTCCAGCCAGGGTTATGAGACGGTGATACAGTCATTTTCAATGTGAGGCGAATGAGTATGCAAGCAGGCAGTTTTAAAGAAGGCACAGCTTGGTTCGCTATGGAAGGGGTTAAAAAACAGCGCCCAGCGTTTGAGAAAAAGTAAATACTTCTGTCCAAAAATTCCTCCAGCTGGATACAGCTCCAAAATACAGTATATGACTGTTTGTGCACATGGTAACGGCAGCATCTTAGGCAATACCAATATGCTGCTGGTCAGACGGAGCCAGTGAAGCACTGTAGTAGCATGGTGCATATTGATGAGGAATGACAAACTGCCAAATATTTGTTCGCCAACTTTCTCTTCTTAGTAAGGAAATGCAGCTACATGGCTCGTCTCCGTTAAATCTATTTAATATAGATACTACATCCTATTGCGGTGGACCAATGATCAAGCATTTCAGCTGTTCAGACAAGTCAAAGAAACTAGAGAAAGATTGCATCAAATTTCCCCAATAACTTACTTATCAGTCCAAATGCAGCCAGTGTTGCATGAGCAGGACCAACAGCTGGACCGCAGGTTATACTTTGGATTATCACATTAAAGGACCATGCTAAGGTCACCAAAATGGATGGGAACATGTACAGCAAAGACACACCATATAACCATAACATATAATACATCATACACCTGATAGGTTTGATTAAAACATAGAAAGGCTGAAAATGACTTTTATTCCACCTGGCCTGTTTGAGGACTTTGCAAGTGGGCCATGGTTTTATTCTGTCCGCTATGTAGCTTCATACTCGTTAGAAGCATTTCAGAGGGTCATCCTCGATATTGTTGACATGCTGGATTCTGTTTATTTCATCATTTTTCTTTGATTTCGGTGTTTCTACCATGGGTGACTAGGCTGCGTTGTTAAACTGTTTCTTTTTTGACTGTTTTATTTATATTTATTATTATTATCAAAGGCTATTCTTAGCCTCTGGGCTAACCTTAGTTGAGAGTTTGCAATGTGAGAAGCCAATGAGACTGTGGTGCTCTGAATAACCAAACAGTAAAGCTTCAGCTCTGTCCCCAGCTAGTTAGCAGGCTAGCTAGCTTGCATCAGTTAGTTGGTTGACTAAGAATTATTTTGACACTAAGCTAACTGGATAAATCTCTGGTAGCAGATGATGGACTTGTTGCTAAAGAGGCAGGATGTATGTGTATGTTTTGAAATATAAATATCTAACCAAATGAATTTTTATGAAATTAATTTATAATGAAAATAGCAAAAAAAATTGCATTTAACAGATTTTATTTCTTTATTTAGCCTTGTTCACAAATTACCTTTTAATTTTGCTATTGAACAGAATTTATTCACGTGGTGATTTATTTGATGTCTTTATTTCACACTGAAGAGTGAAGCCAGCCGGGGATCTGTCTTTAATGTTCTTACTCTCTCTGTAGTCTTTCCTTTGTCCTTTTATGACACTATTTGGAGAGGACAAAAATAAAATGAACAAAAATTAAATTAAATTGACAAGCTGTGAAATGCTTACTTTCTCAAGTCAACACTTTTCACTGCCCCCGAAGGCAAATTTGAATCTCTTTTATCAGGCGTCCACGCGGGCCAGGAATCAAATCTGGGTCCTTCCCACTGTGCACTTTCCTACTGGGCCAACATGTCCTAGAATATCCTCATCATCACAGTGAATTAACTCCACTTGAACAGGAACTATTTAGTTCTGCAGACTATCAATAAAAGAGATGTGTTTTTGACGTCACCTGTGAAAAAATCCCCCCGCCCCCCCTCTATTTATTATCCTCACTGCTACCATTTAGCGCTTAGTCCATCTGTTTATGTAAAACAGTCACATCCCATACAATTTTCCTCCCTGTCTGACAAAGTCTGGCATGAAATGATAAAATGAGCCCGTCCAAGTCATTTACAGTGTTTTTGAAAAGACTCAAGAGGAGAGCTGCAGCATCCTGTCTCTTCACTGCTGATCTCTTTCTGCCCCCCCGCTATCTGTTGGCCAGGACATGGCTATTTCCTTCTCTTCATTTGTTCCATCACCACACGACCTTTTCTGCAGCGGCGGAGGGTACTGTGGCTAAAACACAAACTCAAAAGGTTAAACTGCGGTCTCGTTATGTGAAAAAAAATGAAGAAAAACAAACAAGCAATGAGCGAGACTACAGGGTGAACACTTTGTTTTTATTTGCGAGAGGTTATTTCATGGTTGTTTTCATGCCTGCACAGGTTTGAAGGGTTTCAAATGCAAGAAGAAGGTGACACTCACACACTGACAGTATAATTGATGGCGTAACATTAAAACAAATTGGATTTTTTTTTTTAACGCGCTTCAAGGAAACCCCACCTGATAAGACTGATAACACTACACAGCAGATCTTCTGTATTTCAAAGATAATAACACGACCTTCAAGACATTTCACGAACATTTTAAAATCAAATGTAATTTTGTAGGAAATCTGCATTTGACCTTGGCAGGAATTGTCTGAAAAGTGTCTTCCATCTTTACTCATTTACCCACACAACATTAAGATTCCCAGGTGTTGATTTCTTGTTGCATTTTTAGTCCTGTGCCTTCTGTAGCCTCAGCCAACACATATCTGTGCAGCATCAGGGGTCAGAGGGGAACTCGCCTGTCATGCTCCACCATGCATGTGCATCTGGACAGGTCTGATGATTGCAGATGGCAGCACAGCTCCCTCGCAGCTGCACAGGAAACCAGCCGTGGCATCCTGAACCTCACGACCCCTGAAACCACATATGGCCATCACAACAATAATAACAACAGCCTGCTGACACCACTCTCTACGGACAGTACAAGACACCAAAACAAAAATAATCTTCACACAATGTCACATTTATGAGCAAGAGAGGACGGTTTGGAGGAAAAGCGGAGCAACACAACCAGCTTTGGATCGGTGTGATTTCTACTGTCGTAAAACAACCAACACATAACATATTTTTTACACCCCAAAAAAAACAAACAAAGCCAACATGGAAGACGGATATGCTGCAGCAACAAAAACAACTATGAAAAACACATCACACATAAAAGTGAAGAATGGCGCAGGATAAAAACACTAAAAGTTCAAATAACTTAAAATCTGTGAGTGACCCTGTTGGTTTTTTAAAAAAAGCCCACGGTAATAATAAGAAGAGCTTGCTGTAAATACATAAAACAAGTAGTAAAACAATGAAAAGAGTCATAAGGAAAAGCAAGTATTACAGGGGTAATTACAAATATGAATAGAAAAATAAAAGAATGAATAAAAGTGACAAAAATAAGTAAAAAAAAGCATTGAGATTGAGGAACAAAAGCAGCTTTATACCAGTGTGTTTTATTAGTGGTTTAAAACAGCTTGCCCATAAGGCAAGAGCAGCCTGGAGATATAAGAGGGGGCCAACCAAGAAAAGTGACGAGAAGGATTTCAAAATAGATCGATGTGTAGCCAATGTAAGGGAGCCAAAAAGGGAGTTACATGGTCATATTTAGTGGAACCAGTTAAGAGCCGAGCTGCAGCATTTTTGCAAGTTGGAGGCAATGAAGAGGCTTTTGGTCGAGATGTGTACGGGTAGCTGCAATAGTCTAGACGAGATAGATAAGAGATTAGGTAAATTCTTGAACCCAACATGCATAGTCCATTCTTGATTGTGTCATAGTCCAACACAACATTTTCCTTCAACATACATTTAGGAACTTATCAAACAGATATGGAAATCACAAAATATCACAATCAAATGCAGATTTCATGTCATTTGGATATGTATTCGGGTGATTAAGGGTCCAAAAATTAATCCCTGTGGAACACCCTGCATGATCTCTCCTGGATTTTATATTCTATCATTACTCTCTCTATACACTTACATAGGTAAGAATTAAAAGTCCAGTGGATTCATGGGGACCTATTGTGAGAAATGGAATCATAATAATAATATTTTCATTAGTGTATAGTTTCATGGTGTATTAGTAATCACCTAAATCTAAGAATCAGTGTGATTTAGTTGCCTTAGAATGAGTAGATCCATTTCCAACCCCATGTTTCTACAGCAGCACAAATTGGACAGACCAAACACAAGCTCCAGAGAGGGCCGTTCAGGTTTTTAGCGGCCATCGTAGGAGAGGGTGAGATGAGGGGTATTTTGGTTTGTTGCGATCTGCCACTACACACAACACACTGAACCTTTAAACCAGCTAACAAGGTTACCATACCTACAAACCTCCGATTCATTTGTGTAAATGCAAACTCATCTGTAGAATGAGCTTATTCATTTACTATATCTGAAACCATATTGCCTCATACATCTAAAATTGGATTATATAGTCAAATTTATATTAACATTAAACTGTAGCATGGATACAGCCGTTCACTGTTTTGTTTTGTTTTTTTTGTAATGTAAAATGTATTCGACATGACATCACACAGAACAAAAAGATTCTGCATAATGTGGATGAATAGTACAGTGTTCTCTGCTGACAGTGTCTACATGCATGGGTAACTGTTCCTGCTCAGCTTGTACACTGGAGGATGCTGTCAACTCTGTGTGTAGGCATGCTGTGATGCTGATGTATAAATTTAAATGGTCTGGTGATTCATGTATCCACACACACACTCACAATTAAAAATGATGGTTATACTTTTCTGTTGCACAAAAGCTTAAATGAACGTTGTGTCCTTCTACACTACTAAGTACTTCCTCTCTGTGCCTGCTCCCACAGAGGCTGACTCATATTAAGTTCAGCTTTGATGTTGTGTGTAATAAACGTCATAATTATCCTCATATTTAATGTTTATTAGTAGCTTTCTGATTTGAATCTTAGTCAGGCACAGGCTTGATTAATGCATCTGAAGCGAGGGGGCGAAGGCATTTCATTATCTGAAAACCAATTTTATTCATGAAGTCTTGCAACTCCATTCTCTAATTTCACTTTTTCAAAATACTTTCGTACGACAACATGGTAATTTTGATTGGAGCGTATATTCATTCTTTTTTTGGAGTATATTAAAAGAGTACTCCACTGATTTAGCACTGCACTCCTATAATTTTAACAGATCATAATCATTGCAGCAAAACCATGAGTTACTGTCTTTGTTGTTTATTCCACACATCCTTCTTCCTTTACAAAACCTGGGGCCTACATTACCCACAATGCAACTCACCCACTGACAGTTCAGTCAGAGATTCAGGTGTCTTATGCTAGCGGTCGCTAATGTGGTCTTGAGTCATTAGCCTTAAATCGGTCAACTGGCCTCATTCCAGACCTGAACTCTGGTTGCCTGAGTGAAAGTCAACCCAGACTCCTTCCAACAATGACTGTCTGGCTAATTGATCTACGTTTATCCATTATTTCCATCATAATTGCCCACTGCTGGAACTGTATCTTCACTTACTTACTTACTACTTCACTTACGCGTCAAGGAGAAGGCAAACCGTCTCCTTCACACACTGACCTCTAGTGGAGCGGTGGTTCTATTACATGCTTTGGCATGAGACTGGTCTGGAGTGGAAGCAGCATTTGTTGTCCTTCATGCATTCTGTTTTTGCTCTGTTTTTTGCTCTGCAACCCCTGGAGCATAACTCTGTGTTGATTCATCACTGTGAGCAACCCTTTTCACATGACTCTCACAGCCATTTAATCCAGTCATTTATATAAAAAATATTGACTAAAGGGGCACTATGTAGTTTTGGAGAATAGATTTAAACCCAGAATTATAATCGTTATGATATTAATGAGGCAATAAAAAAAAAGCTAGGAAATATTTCTATTTAATTGATGCTTGAAAGGTGGCAGGGTCAGACCAATATAAACACAGTTAAACAGAAATTGTGTTGGCCTTTAATGTCAGCTTGTTTATCCAGTTTATTCAGTCGTGAAAATGAAGAAGGCTTTTATTATTGTTGCTTAGGCATGAAAAAAAAAAACTCTTCCCCAAAAATACATAGTGCTCCTTAGATACAGCTTTCAAAGTATGAGTCAGTGCATACAGCGACATATCAGCCTTACAAATATTCCTTCATTTCAAACTGGATACTGACAAGCTTATCAGTGATAGGAGTTACTCCTTCAGTTCAATGTGTCGCTTAAGTGTCACTCAATTAAGTGTCACTCAGCCTATGAAAACAGATGATGTATAATGTTTTCTTTTCATGTCGCTCTTTGTCTAACCTGCAAAATTAACCCTGATGATGTATTCAGGGTTATCTTGGTTTGGGCTTGTCGACAACAGCTTTGTAACAGAAAGCCTGTGGTGCTGGGGCCTTGGAAAGATATGGTCGTTTACCAGGCAGGGAGGGTTTAACAAAAAGATGCAATTGAGGTGCATAGTGGGAAATGTAGGATCAAACATTTCTGGACCAAAGGTTTGACCACTTATCTTGTGGCTCGCCCAACGTTATGGAGGTACATGAAGTATCCCTTTATGGCCTGATCAATTTAATTTGATATGAACTTTTAAAAGGGTTTTTCTTCACTGGGAAAGACAACAGAAATGCTAACATGAACATGATCTTAGACCAACCACCGTCTGTATTTTTCTTGTTTCAAACAACGAAGCTCTTTCGTAGACATCTCTGTCAGTGTCTTTTAAAAGGTTTCCACCTCATCGCACTACCATAGGAGATAAATAGGATATGGGAGAGAATCTAATATCTAAGATCAAAAGCCATATGTATCCTAGGGTGGACTAAAGAGGCCTTGTTGTGTGTGCTATTGAGCATGAAGCCCCGTGGTCACAAGCAAGCCCCTGCTCTGCCTTCCTTTCTGCAAAACCTCATTTCGCAGATTTCAGGGATCATTGAACTTTCAAACACATGATAAACGGATGATACAACTGCAAAACAAAATACAAAAATACATTTCCCGCCCTCCTCGTGCTGCTTCGCTGGGCTCGGGTAGCTGCAAGTCAAACACAGGTTAGAAAGTTAGTGACTCCTGAGCTGACACACGATCTCTTCATCCCCTCACTCTGCCCAGAAATCACCTCTTAACAATGACACACACATTTTAAAATCACACATCGCATTGCATTGCTGTAGCAGCTGTATCTCCAGTGCAGTCCTCTATGGAAATAATTTTACAGCTTGCAGTGTTTTGGCCATAGAGGGAGGACTAACAGTGTATGGAGTGGAGGGCATGGATGGGTGCCCGGGTCCCACAGCTGCATGGCGCTGGGGCACAGACAGCCCTTCTCTCTGGGGCACATTGCTCCTTTTATGCCCAACACACTGAACCATTGATCTGAGGCTGCCTCGTCTCCGCTGCACCAACACAGCTCAGGTCAGCACAGACCCCAGCAGGGCTCAGTGAACACAATATCTGACAGCATCTCGCATGCAAACATTCATTTGCTGTCAAAGCATGAGTAATTTTGGGGAAGTGAAAGTTTGAAACGTTATCTCTGTTTTTTTTCCACGATTTCATGAACTACAAACCTCCGGGGGTATTTAAATTAGGGAACATTAATCTACATGATGCATTTATGAGAGAGATTTTTAATCATACATCATACTAAATCTTTTATAAATTGTGCTAATTCAGTCCTACTTCCAAAGAACTCATTGTAACAAATGTACAGCCCTTAGCTGCAAATGTCCACTCCAGTTATACTGAACATAATGCAACGTGTTCACTTTCATTATGTCAAGTCTCCAAGGCGTGACACCGCAAGGCTAATATAAGCCGCTGATAGACAAGACTACAATAATAAAATACATTTTGATTGTCTTTACAGCCTGTACTTTTGTGCAAATTTCCCGAGCATGATGTGGTTGAATATCATATAAGGCATACACAAATGAACTAATGTTTTATTGTAGGTGTTTTATACTTTCACAAGTTCTTTGGTTTTTGAGCTAGCAACTGGAAAAACTTTATCACGTCCATATTCCCATGAATTGCAGGTTATTAAATCAGTGAAGTCCAGTGAGGTCTGCGACCCGAGAATACTCTCTGGAAGCCTATATCAAGTTGGCTTGACGGCCATTGTGGACTGGATGCACCGTGGGTATGGACAGCCCTCAGCACAGTCTGCAGGCGTGTTGAAGTCCGGGCATTTGGATTATGTTTATGCTTTTTTGTTACCCTTCTAGTGTCAGTTTTGCACGTGCAGAGCCTCACAGCCAATTGAGCAATTATACATTCAAACATTCAAAATAAAACTTGCTGGCAAACAGTTCACATATTATGAAATATTAAGACTTTTGGGCTGTTATTAACGGAGTGAAACCCATGATTTGGGTTAAAATAATTGCGTTCAGTCACATCAGTTACGTGACTTTACCTTCACCTTACTCCCATAGCATAACTTAAAAAACAATTCAACCTTGACACTTGGTCACACACAGGACTCAATCCCCACAACACTAGAGGGACAGCCTCCAGAAATGATGCTAGAGGGGTAACTATGGCAACATACTGAGGAGCGTAGGACAGCTGACCAGCCTGCTGTATTTGACACGTGCTATAAACCTACTGTACACTACTTGCCCAGCACCTAGCCGTAGACAGGCAAAGCTGGCAGCTAGCTAGTGAACTTACTAGAGCGTATGGCAATGAGCTACATATTTCCCTTCAGGAGTGAAGTGAATCGAATGTCAATTAAGTGTAGTTCGGAAATAATTGTTAACGTAAGTCATTGTTAGCTGGTTGTACCAGACCAAGTGAGGCTATAGTAGCAAAGCGCCTGAGTGCATTGAGGTGGATATCATTGGTTAGAAGAATAATGGCTCAGTTTAAGTGTCAGTGTATACTATATCCCACCTGACCTGATGCGTTTCATACATCTGCACAGATGCATTGACAAACAGTTCATCTGCCACTTTGGGTCTCTGTACCAAACCTCCAGCTGAGCCCTCTCTGGGTTATATTATTAAAGATAAACAGGGGGAACATTATATGGAGCCTTGTAAGCAGCTTGTGGATTAGAAATAAGGACAAAATCTATTACAGTTGCCAAGAAAATTGCCTTTCATTGATGTTTCCATTACTGTTTATGGGACTGTGTATTAGCTGTAAAAGTTTACATGACAGACAGTCAAATCTGAAAGTTGGTCAATTCTCTGCGGGGTAGGCTTATTCCCAAACTGTTTCCGATAAAAAAAAAAAAAAATCAATCCACCCCACCAGACTCTCCTTCTTTATGTGCCTCTTTCTCTCTGTGGTCAGCTATCACTCTACTGGCCCAGTGTTGCCTGATTGATATTCGCTGCACTTCTCCGCTGGCTAATGCACTGAACAGTTTACAACCTCAGTGGGAGGAAGCCTGTCAATACGAGGCTGGAGCTCTTTTATGGTTTTGGAAAGCAACTTTTCTAATTCCGCTATCTGCCATCCCTGCTGCTTCCTTCACTAATGTGTGAGTGGTCGGAATTAGTAAGGCTTGATTAGGCTCATCTACAACTGAATTTTCCTTTTTTTATTCATACAGTGTGTCTTGATGTTTAAAAATGATCAAACTGAGATCTAATTACACTCTGAGTGAGAACCACTGTCAAGAGAAAAGCACGCACAAATGTGACATTATTCCAGTACAGCAAGTGATGAAATATTAACTGACCTACATCGAGCAAGAGTGTATTCAAGTCAGAGCAACATGCATCTAAAATATAAATGACCCACATATGTACATTATGGAAAATGCACTACATCCAGTACCAGTACTTAAATAGACTGGCTTCCACTGAAATATCTCAACCACTATTGAATTGATTGTCATGACATGTTGTACAGACATTCATGGTTTCCAAAAGATGAATTCTAAAGGCTTTTATGATCCTCTGACTCCCAATCTAGTGCCACCAGAATGTCAAAGTGTTCACTTATCCAGTGAAGCTTCTCAATAAGTACTAGATTGATTGCCACATCATTTTGCAAAGATATTCACGGTCCCCAGGAGATGAATCATATTGACTTTGGTGTCTCCGTGACTTGTTAAATGTATGATTGTGAGTGAAATGTGTTGACAACCATTTGTTAGGCTGCTTTAGATCTGGTACATACATTCACGCCTCCGTCAGGATGGATTTTAACAACTTTGGTGATACCTTGACACTTCAAATTACACACACCGCTAGCTTACCAGTAGCCTGCACTCTTATCCTGTGTGCACGGGGGAGGTAGCTCCAACAGTGTCATTTGGTTAACGCTGCATTCCACTGTAGATGGAAATCGGAAAAAACGACCTTCACACAGCAGTGTGGAGGCACACACAGTGAACCTTTTGCCTTTATATCACTGTTTAGTTCATGTCGTTTTTGTGTTGTGAAACGTGCGGTAACAACAACTTTGTAGCATTCCATATTTCCATTGAATTGAAATATACGTATTTAAACTTTAGGAGCATGCATATAAGCCTACTCCTGCTGTCTGGTTTCAGTTTGTTTATCTGTTAAATCTGCTGCTGTAGTTGCTGTGAAGTTCACAGACTTGCGAAACAAGCATCCATTTGCCGCGGGCATCCATGTTTTATCGAGCAGATGCATTGGGACGCATTTAACTTGGAAAATACTAGAAAATGGACTATTGATTTGTGTTAACTGAGGACAAATTTAAGAAACCAAACTCTGCAATCTTTATTTTTGCTGAATATTATTTGAACTCGTCTAACCCATACATGAGAAAAACACCAGGATGAAGTCGAGCTGTTGTCGTTAATAAATACCCTTATTTTTTAAAATAATTTAAATGTTATGAATGTAAATGTTAAAACAGTTGTCAGGGCATAAAAACAATGATCTGGTTTTGATCTGCTGAATCATGACCTTGAAATCGAAAGTCAAATTCAACCCATGGATTGACATCGTTCTTATATCCCGAGTTAGCATGCTAACACGCTAACCTAAAATGATTAACATGGTAAATATCATACCTTTCAAACATCAACATGTCAACATTATCATTGTAAGCATGTTAGCATGTTACCCAGAGCTGCTGGCATGGCTGTAGTCTCTTGTTATATTAGAATAAGCTGGTCTCATCAGGCGTCTTCATAAAATGGGGCTGGAGCGGAGGAAGAGATTCCAAAGTCTGTGAAAGGACGTCTTTGGCACTAAGAGGAAATGAAAATTTGAAATATGAAATATCACAGCAGGGAGCAGACATTCTGTTTAGAGGAAGCCCTTTGGTATCTTTTGGTATTAAGCCATCAAAGACCTGGGTGATGATCATGAGCGTGCTGTGTGCATCTTACTGACCCCCCACTGCATGATTTCAGGAGTCAGTTTAAATTAATTCTCATTACCATTTGAAGTCATTAATTTAAGAGGTTACCAAAGGAGAGCAACTGGAAACTGCTCATTTAAGCATTTCCCGGTGTTTACCTCTACCCTTGAGTTTTTAGATAACTCACACGACTCATTAAACAGTGGTGTTAAATGAAATCATCTCAGCTGTCAGCTTCAGTGCCGTGAACGCTGCTAAGTGAATGGTGCAGTCAAACGTGGACATTTCTCCGGGATAGTGTGGACGATTGTGTCACATTCTTGCAGTGAATAAGATGTTGTACTGATCATCCTGTCAAACACTTACTGGTGATGCGTACTTCACTACAGTCACGACTTTATAGAGAGGAGAGGGGGGGAAAAGAAGTGAGAGAACCAGTGTCTCTGGTGAGTGCTGAGTCTGATGATCGACGTGGATTTAAACTCACAGACGCAAACCCTTGGTGCATTGTCTTTGCTCACTAGATTACGGCTAATACACAGTAAAGTTCTCCGGTTGTTTGGGACTTAAAGACAACGCAGGAGTAACATGGATAAACACAGACAATCCCGTGGACAAACTCACTTCACTTGGTGGTGGACACACCATTCAACTACCACCATTGTTGATAAAAAATGATGACATGAGTCAGGCACAAATGTTGAAAGAGTTAATGTTTAAGTGTATTTGCTGACCTCCCTATCCGAGGAGTTATAGCGACAGAATGTGGATCATTACGTCTTTAAGTGAGAAGTTTTCATGATTTGACGTAAATGTGTGATCTGACCTGACTCAGCTTTGTTGCGTTGTGATGAAAAGAGAGTTGTTTTTTGAAATGTGTGGTAAGATGTCCTTGAGGCTGCTCCATCCTCGAGGAAAGAGTAATGGATTCGCCCACAGTGTGACCACAGGGTGCCTAGGCCATCTGAGTCCTCCCATTACTTGACTGCCAGAGTGTTTGCAATGTCTCCTGCCCTTGGTTTACCCTGAAGATACAGAGTTCATGAAAATGTAAAGAAACCCTGCAACATAGGTTGTTTGTGAGGGTGTACGACTTACAAAATGCAAAACAGTTCTTATAAAACATGTCAAAGGTCAAAATTTGCTTTTATAAACTTCCCCCGCTCCCTGCAGAAACTTGCCAATCTAAACAGGCACAAATATACTTCATTCTATACACTCGGTTGTTTATGAATTTGAATGTATTGATTTCTGGAAAGCAAGAAAGATGCTGTCATCATTTTCCAAGGGCTGCATTTTTTTTCTAAAAGTCAATATTTTGAACTGGGTATGCAAGCAATCAGATTAGTCAGGAGTCTGAGTTCTGCAAGAGACTAAGCCCGAGGAAAAATGCGACACCCGCTGGGTCCGTACAGCTTCGTCTTCACTCTTTTTGTGCTAGAATCAACACTTTGATGATATCACATGTTCAAGCATTGGACCGGTCATTCTTACTTTCGAATAATTATGACATGATTGTTATTCTGACTTCAACGGCCTCTCTGGAATAGGTTGTGTTCTGTGAGAGATGATGTGAGCTCAGAAAAGATAATTACACATTGCACCTGTATGCATTAAGTTAAACTGCCTTGTTGAATCCATGAGTCAAGTTCACACAGCCATGACTTAGCTAGCTAATCAGGTCCTCTAATCTGACCCTCATTTTGATTTAATCGTATATGCTGATCAAATCTATCATCTCGTTTTGCTTGGCCTTAGTTTATAGTCTACATATTCGCACCAGAATCAGCCGCAGCCAGTTTCAACTGAGGGTGCTGACAGCGGGCAAATCCTCCCATTTTCTAGTTAAAATTTCATGGTACAATTTTCAGAGGATTGCTTTTAAAAACGATGGGGAGAAATCTGCCATTTGAAAAAGTGGTAGGGATATGTGCCCACTGTAAATGTCCCCTACTGTATATGCCAAAGTGGTCAAAATTAAAGAAATGAATAATATTCTGAAATAAATAAATAACTATGTGAATTAAAACAGACAAAATATATAATATAGCCATGAATGTGTTTGACCAAAAATGAAAATTCCGTAATTATCTCTGTACCCCTCATGCCAGTGGAGAGTTTGGTGAAGTTTCGTAGTCAACAAAACCTTTCTGGAGCTTCACAGCATGTTGCAGCATTCTCCTAAACAACTGAAGTGGATGGGGGCTTGTTTCAAACACATTTCAAAACTAATTTAGTAAAAGTAAAGAATAAATAAATCACTACATACAGCTCGTGTGGTAAAATCCAAGTCTTTGGAATTTGGGAGCCCAAAGATCTCATGGCCTTTGGAGTCTGGGATTAGCTGCATGAAGTCATTCTATGTTTTATGGAGAAACATCACTTATTATTGGCTGTTGCAATGTATCATTTATTTATTAAAGAAAACACCCCACATGGTGCGACAACAACTTCTCTTTGCATCCCCCTCTCTGACCAAAATACAATTCCTGCATGAGTTATAACTCATTTCTACTTTACTGTTTTCAGCTCTGAAGTATTCACTTTACAATGCTGAGAAAGGAGTGGCACTCTTCTGGCAAACACCATTGTCAGTTTAGGAGGATCCACGACATGCTTAAAAGCACTCATGTCAAGGGTTATCAGAAATGAAAAGGATCTTTGTTTGAAGAACAGTGCGGAGGCCCTGAGGGACAAAAGACAAAAAAACATTAAGGGGATTTTTCTCAGCGGATCCTTGACAACCAACAGCAGCGGTGATTGCTTTTTCCTGATAAGACGGGCATCAGAAACAGTGGGATATAAATCTAAGCTGCTGTGATGGTGCTGCCATTCAAGCAAGGTTGATTGTATCTTGGGACCCTTTGATTCAATGCTGTCTTCAGCCTCAAGAGGGCAGGAGCGCATCACCAGGACATGTTTGAAGGGACATGAATCAGGAGGAGCATCAGTTTGATGTTTATATGCATCAGAGGAAACCCTGTATGGCATGTTAGTACATTTACATTTACATTTAGGGCATTTAGCAGAGGCTTTTGTCCAAAGCAAGTTATTGTAAGTCACACATGCACTGATGGCAGCACATCAGACACAGTTTGGGGTTCAGTGCCTTGCTCAAGGACACTTCAACATGCCAGGAGAATTTTGATTGATTTGAGAAAGAATATTGAAAAGGTCAGATTGTAATTCAAATATTGAGTTTCAGTGATTGTAGAAATCCAGAAGCCAAAGTTTAAATTCAGTTTTTGGCAACTTCAAAACTCGAGAGAGACAAAAGGAAGACAAAAAGGAAGAAAAAAAAAAAAGGCTCTTTGTTGCAGCTCTGTGTGTGGACAGTCTTGAGGCAGGAGCAGAGGATGACTCGACAATGAACCTGAACTTCCTATGAACTTCCCTTTCTGACTGCTTCTACCTCCATAGTGAGCTGCAGAACAAGTTGAGCCTCTGTTTCACTGCTGAGGAGTAAGACAGATCTCAGGTAGATCACCCTGGACTACAAACATGGGCCTTTTGTCATTTGAGTCTGGTTTATGATTGCATGTAGGAACAAATACGTATGTGCACAAAATGACACATGTGCTGTCAGACTGTAAGTGAAGCTTATTTTACCTGGAACTATGTGTGGCTCTGTAGTCTGCACTGTGTGGCTCTGTCCAGCAGTTTAACCTTCTTCTTCTCTGTTTATTGGCAGATCATTAGATTTAAAGGTGCATACAGCCAACCACTGATATATTGATACATATCAATAATGTCAATATATATCAATAAAAGCAATTTGGTGTTGTATTAGCAGCTCTATGGGCTAGAAGAACGATAATCTTAATTTCCCATTATTGAGAACATGTCAGCTAGAACTTTCATGCACCCCTAGCATGCAGGGTGTTACTGATACCATTCAGACACTAAATGTGGCCGTCCATCCCCTCCTTCCATTGCCATTTAGGAATGTGAGCGTTTCTACACACACATCTTGTAGCTTAGGTTGTCTTTGATTGAAGAGCAGCAAACGTGGATGATTAAAAAGACGGGTCTGTGCTTTCAGGAGAAGCCACTGAGTAAGTAATCTGTGTTAAGGGTTGATCCTCACCTGTGAGCGAGGTATTTAAATGAGGAACCAGTGACTTGTGAAAAATTGGGAAAGCACTCCTCTATAAAGAGGAAGTCATGTTTCTTTGCCTCCCAAACGCACCTTGCACAACAGCAATCTTGCCAAGCACAGAACAGCAGTTGAAAAACAACAATCACTCCAGAGTTTCATCACAAGGTTTTCTTTCCCAACAGCTGGATATGGAATGTGGATGTTCAGTTTTACTTCTCTTTGAGAGGTCCATTGGCAAAGCTGATGATCGACTTTCCTCTCTGAGGTAATTTTCACAAAGCATCGACCCTATGGAACACAGCCATCGAGGAGCAACTTTTACTACTATTATTTTTGCATTACAATTTATATTTTCAATAAGAAACAATTCAAATCATGATGATGTGACATGTATTGGGGTCTGTACTAAACAAACATGTCTTCCTACATCTGGAGAATGAGATTTGTCGTCTGTTTGTTCGACATCTCTGCAGCACTACTTCTTTACTGCTTTAGTCCCACAGGTTCAGAAGATAATGGAGATTACAGGGAGAGGAAAGAAGGAGAATAAAGTTCTGATACAGGTCATTCCATGCCAGTTTACCGAGGTTTTTTTTTTGTTTTTACTTTTTCCAGTTTCCCAGTTTTTGCGGCTCTTTGTATGTGTGTTCTAAGCCTCGCTTTATTTCTTATTGGGTTAAAATTTGTTCTGATCATCCAAGAGACTATTTACAACACGCAAATATTCAAATAGTTCTTCCACAATGTCTACAGCAATCAAATGAAAAAAGAGAAATCATTTTAGACCTGAATATCTTTGATTTTCTAGAATTAATATCTCAGTGAGTGTTTGCAAACAGGTTTTGATCCTATGTGGTATTAATAGAGTTCTATTACATCCAGAAGTTGTTCGACGCTGTATACGTGCCACAGTTGTTGCCTTGAAGCTGAAAAACTCACCTTTAAGATATTTTGACTGTATATTTTCCCAAGACGGACAGTTTAGTTTACCAATTTAGTGTTTTATGAGCGCTTGTTGATATTTGTCGCAGACATAGAAAGAATTTTAAGATATAATGTTACTTCATCAGTTATATTGTTTTGTTGAAATTTCTTTTTTTTTTCCTTTTCTCTTCACTGGCTGTAATGTCACATTCAGTGGTTTATTTGTACTGTGTTGCCATTAAAAAGGAACGTCGCCAATTTTCAGTTAGCTGTGTATGACTACACTGTTGGTGGTATATGCAAATGAACAATGGTAATCTTCTCTCCATTTTGCCTGCAGCCAGAGCCCCCACACTTTTCTTGCAAAACTCATCCAGCTGACACAAAACACGTCATCTGGAGGAATCACGGGCTGTTGAATCAACTACATTTTGTACAGCACTGTTTTTGTATGCCATCATCCACACACACACACACACACACACACACACATACACACACACACACAAAGACTATAGTCTAGTCTCATTAGCCAATAAACTATAAACCAAGATTCTGTTAATACAGAATAGCCATTTTACTGTGTCCTGTTTCAAAACGGACACAGAGCCGAAACTAAGTACATCACCCATCAGTGAGTGGTAGTTGTTGTTTTTCCCGAGCTGAAGGGATTTCCACAGCCATTTTTATTTGTTTTCTCTGGTCATGTAGCTACAATTCCAGGAATATGTGTGTCTTTCCACAGCCCAGCCTTATGCAACAGCCATCTTTCCAGGCGTGAAATGCTCCTTTAAAGTTTAATGTCGTTGCGTAATACTTACTGAGGCTGTTTGTAACTAGGTCCGGGAAGTGTGCAAGTTACAGCTTGTAACAGTTTGATCTGTTGCATGCTGGATGATGCCATCTGGTACACTATGCCTGGATTTATCTCACTCCTTTGGCCCAACACACATATTTCACAATTTCAAACTTTTATGAATCATCAGCTTTTCATAATATTTATTTTTGGGAAGCCCGGGATCATTTCACCTCTCCAGGCCTCGAACATTCTGTTAAATGAAACCATCTGAGAGGTTTACAGAGGTAATAAATCTTTGATCGAACTCCCAGTGACTCACAGACATCTGAAGTATGTCACAAGGAGCACTAACTGCACACTGTTTTATATAAGAGGTCACATGCCACTGGTTTAATGCATTTTGTAAGCTTTTTGAGTCTGTTTTTCACATTAAGTGTTATTTTGTAAACCAACGTGTGACTGCAGCTGTAGCGGCATGGAGTGGAAGTTTAAAGAAGCAGAAAATGTACCTCAGAATTCTAATTTACAAAAGTGCTTTCACATTTTTGGTGTTATGACTGTCTAGCTCTGTCTGGGGTATTTCAAGTACATGCACACTGAAAACTGCATTTTTCCAGAGTCACAGTGTTGTGCCAACAATTATCTCTGTTCATTAACATTAACAGTTGTTCTCCAAAACCTCTGATGCAGATGCAAATGGCCAGATTGCAATACCAATGCTGAACTTCAGTGATATTAAAAAGCTAATTCTGAACCAATAGTTTACATTCGGTTATTGGTTACTTCAAACATCTAAGTCCGTGTGCATAGAGACAGGATCAGCGGCGAAGACAAAAAGGAAAGAGGCTCTCTGCTGTAGGTCAAAGTGAAATCCTCCTCATACTTGTCACCCAACCGCAGATCATGCAAGAAATAGCTTCTCACTACTGACAGACAGACAGCTGAGTGGCTGGAACTAGTTATTCGAATTCCATTGCAGATGGAATAAGTCCATCAGCAGCAAGTCATAGATGATGAGTAATGATGGTCTGAATTAAATCGGATTAGCGGTTTCTGGCACACGCTCACATACACCTCCAAGGTGGAGGGAAAAACTCTAAGGGGGTCAAAACTCCAGCAACACTTATAGTATTGCATTGTTGTATTATATTTCAGCATGTGGCCTGAAACACATTACAAATAACACTTGAAAAGGGTATGTATAAAGATGAAAGAAATACCAAATACCAAATATAAAAATATAAAAATATCCTTTTTTTTAAAGAAGACCAATCATATCGGCCAATGGAGCACCGACGAAAGGCGGGTTGGTAATCTAGTTATGTCATGTGGTTTATTTATCTATGAATAAATAAATAACTGTCTTCAGCCAATCGTTGCCCGGACTGACAGAGAGGTGAGCGAGTGTCCAATTAGAAACATGTGTGATACCATGTTTGGTCCGTAAACTGGAGCAGCTAAGAGGTACAGTACGTGAGAACTGACCATATGTCAAATTCATGCGGGAAACAAATAGAGGCCAGTCACCAAAGTAACCGCTTACTGTAACTGTAGCTGCCGTTAGCTCGTTAGCTCAATTAGCCATGCAGTTAGCAGTTCACACTGGGAGCTCGGGGACCAGGGCAGTATTACTGGAACTTTGGGACACACGGGCCAGGGCAAGCTAATTGGCATGCCAACTTCACTTAATATCTCTGCAACATAAACCTCACAACATCAAAACTATTTGCTATTCCTTCACTTTCTAGTGATAATTTCATTAATTTAGAAGGTTTTCAACTAAAGTTCTACACATTGCCCCTTTAAGTTTGCACAAAAAAGAACCTTTTATAAAGCAGAGTATAGAGCATCAAGAAATATCACTAAAAACCATTAATAATGCATCATAAAAACATTATGCCATTAAAATGTAATCATAAACACACACTATGAAACAACATAAATGGGAAATATTTAAGAACCGCTCCACAATTCATCTCTCTTTGTCCTGAGAAAATTGACATTACCACCTCTTTGACTGACCTCTATTCCTATAGAAAAGAAAGATGGAATGAGATGTTGCTTCTCACTAAAAATGTATTGCAACAGGACAGGTAACATCATTCCTCTTAATGAAACTCCTTTACAGTTTGTTCAGTACAAGGGACTGAACCATCTTGCATTGTGTGTTTTGATGGCAAACACTGACAGAGGAAGATTGTAAAATTGCCTACCAATAAACTTTATTTTATAATTATAAACTCATAAACACTGTGGCCTACTTTTGCACTTTTATCTCTGTGTTGTACCCCAAATTCATAGAAGGAACTGGAAAAAAAATAAACAACATTATCAGCAACAGTACAAACACAAGATAGTTGAAAACCATGTCAAACTGCAGCTGTCTGAGCTTGTTTTTCATGTAAATAGCACTCAGATAAGTGCACTGTTGGTGGATTGGGATTTTGAAGAGATTATAAGAGAGCAGGGCGGTGAAGTAATGACGAAATGTACATTTCCAAGTGTGCTAATGTTTGTTCTTTGTGGGAGATTCCACTGGCCAGGTTCAGTTCCTGATTGACTAAGTGAATTAGAGGCTGTGTGCTCCACTTCCTCTTTCACTCTGTCTATATAAATGCAAGTCCCAGTCCAGTTGTTGGTAGTCAGAGTGACACATCCGAAGCTGTCTGTTCCTGAAAAACTGCTGCTTCAGGTAAGAGTGGCTGTATATGATCTGCATGGGTCCAACTTTAAACTTGAGTTATCAGAAAGTGTTCTTAACAAAGGTAGATTCCTGTGTGGATAAGCTGTCCTGAAGTTGGTTCTGTTGTGTTTGTTGTGAAGGGTTTTTATGTACGATAGACATTCAATTACGTGCACTTGGAAGCAAACAAGTAAGACAAGTATTACACATTTAGAAACTGTGTAAAGTGGCTGTAAAAACAGATTAAGAAAGTAGTAGAGGAGATAGTAGTGTCAGCGCTGCTTGTCTTTTGATGAAAAATAACGACTTAGGAAAAAAATGAAGGGCTGATGTCTTTGTATGTACAGTCAGAGACGAGCAGGGTTTCATTTTTGTATTTTTTTTGTGCACTTTAATGTAGAAAATAATACCTCCCTTCCTCCACCGCACTTGTGACCCACATGGAAATGTCCCGAAGACAGCTTTCCACCGACGGTCACATGTCTTAGATCATCAGTTTAGTCCTTTTTCGACACATTCAGAGCCTACTCTTTTATTTGCACATGCAACATACTAAAGTTCAAGCAACATCAGCGGGAAAGAAGAGCATAAGATAGAATTAGTTAAATGTTTCTAATTTTTCTCGACAACTAATTAGAGCTCTTCACGTGACAGCACGTGACAGCCGCAGCATTTTCTTACACTGAAATACTGGAATTGTGTCTTGAAACCTGCTGACTAGAATGTTCCAGAAGGCGCCTTTTCCACCTGTGAAATCTCAAAGATTTCTACACTGATTCAAATATCCACTTTCAGACGAAAATGGTGGCCTGCGCCTTTAATCTCAGCCTAATTGAATCAAGTGCTCATGTGGTTCCTTCTTCAGCTGACAGTTGGCTCTTTCACAAGCCTGCACTGAAGCAGGAATCCCAAGGCTGCACTGGAAAGTACATGTACTCAAGTAGTACTTCAGTACAATTATTAAGTATCTGTATCTCAAAATGATCTGACATACAGTGCAGATAGAGATACTTTCAGAGGGAAACATATTAACTTTTCAGTCGACGACATGACTTTTATTTTAAAGGTGCACTTTATAGTTTGGGGAAAGACATTTTAATCAGAGGAGAAAGATCTTCATTGACTGATTTTTGTTTATGCCTAAACAAACTAAATAAACCCACTTCACCACTGAATTAACAAACTGACCTTAAAGGACAGTACAATTTCATACTGTTTTACTTTGTTTAAATGTGGCGGACCCTGCCACCTCTTTAGCTACAAACTAATTTTCCTCTGAGTACAGCTTGTTTAGTCCGTTATGGAAAAAAATTGTAATATTAAACTTCTGTGTTTGATTTTCTTCTCCAAAACTACAAATTGCCCTCATAACAATGTATGATATGCTTATTAAAACACAAGATACTGTTAAAGGTTGAACCAGTGGTTTCCAAAATTCTATGTCTGATCTTTTACAAAAAGCAGGGCTCCTTGTCGCATTTCAGGTGTCTATGATTACAGTACTAAAGTAAAGAATGGCCTGTGCTTTAAGGAGAAGCCACTTAGTAAGTAATCTATTTTAAGGCATCTATCAATGGGACGTTTGAAGAATAAGGAACCAGGAACTTGTAATAAAAGGGAGAGCCACTCTATAAAGAGGAAGCCACGCTGTATTGCTTCCTAAATGTACTTTGTAGAAAAGCAAACGTGCCAATCACACAAAAGCAGAAACTTTGCCTGATTTTACGGTGTCATATTCAGAAAAACTCTGAGAATTCTGTCAACGATCTTGTCCTTTTTGTCTCCCAACAGTCAAGATGTCCCTCTACTGTTGGCTGGCTCTGGTGGCCCTGGTTCCTATGACCTTAAGTGTCGAACCTGGGGTGAAGGTCAGAGTAACAGCAAAAGGCCTTGAATATGGTAAGCATGGCAGCACCAGTTTCCTCTGTCTGTTGAAAAACAACAACAATCTCTCCAGTGTTTCATCATCAAATTGTCTTGCATTTCGTTACAGGCAGACAACTGGGAATGGCGTCACTCCAGGAGAGACTCAAAGCCATCCGGATACCTGATTTTTCAGGGAAAGAGAGGGTGTCTGGCATCGGCAAGGTCAGGTACAGCCTAACAAAGTAAGTCACCAATTCATCCAACGCTGTGCATTTTGTAAGAAAAACTGGGATACTGGGAAAACCAAGTTACAAACAAGCATGTTGTTTCTTTCAGTCTCAATATCAAGAGTGTGGGATTGCCAACATCTGCAGTGAATCTGGTGCCAGGGACGGGTATCAAGATGTCCGTTACTGGCGCCTTTATCAGTCTAGGTGGAAACTGGAGGGTCAAGTACCTCTTCATGTGAGTGAGAAAAGATTCCTTCTTTAATGCATTTAAATATAATTTGTGAAATCTTTGCTTCAGCAGTGATGTCTCTCTCTTGACAGAAGGGACAGCGGCTCTTTTGATCTGGATGTGAAGGATCTCAGCATCTCTGCCACTATTGCCATCGGCAGGGATGTGACAGGCCCTCCCACGGTCAGCACCGCCAACTGTGCCGCCGATGTCGGCAGTGCTAAAGTCAAATTCCACGGTGGGGGCAGGTAAAAGAAGCCACGTGAACGATCGGTGTAACTTTTTGTCCTTGACATGTCGCATTCTCCTCTGATTACCGTGTTTGCTTTCTGTTGCAGCTGGCTATACAATCTCTTCTCAAAATATATTAATAGGGCTTTGCGAAAAGCAATGGAGAAACAGGTGAGAGAAATCGAGGACTTTCCTCTTAACGTGTGCTTCTTCTAACTTGTTCACAACTGCTATGAGAATCTTTTACTGAGGGACTGAGAGCAGCCACGGAAGAAACCCTGACATCAAAAAATGTGGACGTTGTGTAAAACGAAATTTGGTCAGATATGTCATAATTTAGTGTTGAGGACGAATTGAGAGGTAGCGCAGCCTGAGGAAAGAAGCCGACGACACTACAGCATTGTGTATGTTTTGTCACCGTCGTCATCTTTTGTCCACAGGAGGTGCCAGAACCAGCAGAAAACGAGCAGTCTTTATAGTAGCTTTAAGCAAACAATGTAGACAATGGTGTAAAAATACTGAGTTACAATTCAGCCACGACAAAAATACATTCTGATGATTGGAAACGATCATGGAGTGTAGAGGAACTACAATCTTTCAGATCTAATAAAAAGAAAATCTGCCTCAGATGTATCTCCATTTACCATTTTACTTGCTAAACAAAAGTAAATAAACAATGGTGTATTCATTCTGGGGCGCTTCGAAGTTTCTTTTGGAGTCTAATAATAGTTTTCCCTGGTCTTTAATGTTGCAGATCTGCCCCCTGGTGACCAAGGCAGTATCTGATATGAACCCTCGTCTGCAAACTCTCAATGGTAAATAAAGAAAAAGAAATCCCTTTGTGTCAAATATTTGGATGTTTTGATGCTGAGTATCTGAGAGACTTTCTACCTCACTGCAGTTTTGGCCAAGGTGGACAAGCATGCAGAGATTGAATACTCCATGGTGTCAGCGCCCACAGTTTCAGCATCCGCCATTGACTTGAACTTGAAGGTAAAAAATTGCACACTGATAACTGTACGTTCAAGGACAGGTTGCTGATTAAAAAAAATAGACAGTCCCGGTCATATGACAACTTTTCTGTCCGTCTTTGTCATTTAGGGTGAGTTTTACAACATCGGGAACCATCAGGAGCCTCCCTTCTCCCCAAAAGCCATCTCCCTGCCGGCCCAGGTCAGCAACATGGTGTACATCAGCTTGTCCGACTTCACTGCCAACTCTGCAGGCTTCGTCTACAACAGAGCTGGAATCCTCACCGAGGAAATCACTGATGACATGGTGAGCTTTATCCGCCAAATTTCCCCGTCAATCCACCATCATGACATCACACTGATCTACAACCTTTCTGTCGCAACAGATCCCGAGATTATCTCCCATCCGACTCAACACCAAAACCTTCGGAGTCTTCATCCCGGAGGTGACACACACATTCCGCTGATTTTATAAGAAGCATTGCCTTCATTGGCAAGCAGTCAGTGATATCTTGTTGTATTTTTCAGATTGCCAGGCGTTTCCCAGGCCTGATGATGAAACTGGTGGTGAAGACAGCTAAGGCTCCCGTTGCCAATTTTGAGCCTAACAGAATGACAGTTAATGCCACCGGCACGGTGACGGCCTACGCCATCCAACCCAATGCCACGCTTACCTCTCTCTTCGTCCTGAACTTGGTAGGTTACGCAGCTGGCATGACGAAAAGGTGAACAGTGCAGAAAACAAAAAAAGGAAAAAAGATTTCTATATATTGTTTTGCAGAAAAATGTTATCATGATAACTGGCTAGTCCCAGCTGCCCGGCTCCTGTCTAATGATGTGAGCTCACAGTGCGGGTACAGTGCCCTGTCGGCTAATTGGACCACTATCTACATTGCTAACTGAGCTAGGTAGGTTATGGCAGCAAAAGCTAGCAGCAGTTAGCGGTGGCTATGGTAATATGTAGCCCACTATTAGTTTTTTGTCTGTTGCTCCTGTAAAGCTCAAATAGACAACTTGCCAACTCCCCCCCCCCGCAGCGTTTGTGTGTCACAAAGACAGCATTAGCGATATGGCTACCGCTAGAAGTCTGGTTACCATCCAAAGTAAAATCTCACTTTGGTCCAGAAATCCATGATCCTAGTGCTGTGAAAAGGCAGTCAAACACCCAGTTGTATAAATAAGTAGGCATGTTTTGTTGCTCGCTGTTTAAGCGTAGAAAATGGCGGTGTTGAACAGTCTCAAGTCCACATTAGCGGGGGAACAGACATTGACACAGTCATGTGACTCTCACATCTTTCTATCACTATTCCTCGTCACTTTCTTTGAACCCTCCATTCAGTGGGGTTCTTCTTTTGCAGTGCAGCGTTTCCAAAGTTATTCCGGTTGTTCCACCGTTACCTGGGGATAGGGATCGGGTAAAAACAATGCCAGTACCTGTTTTGGTTTTGCAGTGGCAGACACGCCCCCTTAGTGTCCGTATTCAATCCTCAATTTTCCAGGAAAAATCGAGAAAGAGAATAGTGAAAGTAAGGTTTATATGGAATCAAGCTATATGTCAATGGTGTTTATTGCCAGCCAAGTTTTGCCAACCTCTGATCTTTTGTTGAGTTAATACAATAATTTCAATTGAAATATTATTTTATTTTGTTTCTAAAACTTAAAGATTCCAGTTTTGGTGAAGAGGAAAAGTAAATGATCTCAATAAAAGATAATGGGTTGGCAAACGTGTTGTTTATTTTGACTTTGACTTTTTGTAATTGCCTCTACAGGAGACCAGTGTCAGCGCCCGAGTGTTTCTCAGCGGAATGAGGCTGGCTGGAGCTGTCAGCCTAAACCAGTAAGTTACTAAAAAAAAAAAAATACATGCTCTCAGAAGAGAAAAGTGGGGCCAAAAGGTCTTCGCAAAGATGAACGTCACAGTCTAATTTTGCCTGTCTGGTTTGCACAGATTTGATCTGACCCTGGGATCTAGCTCTGTGGGACAGTTTCAGGTGAGAGCTGCATTCTAACATGAGTCACCGCAGGTACCATCGGTACCAACACAACAGACTAACCCTGACTGTAACCCCTGCAGGTCAGATCCCTGGACAGCATCTTTGAAATGGTCCTCAAAGTGGTGGTGATACCTGTGCTGAATGGTGAGTACTTCCATTTTCAGTTTGTACTCTATATGAAGGCGGTGCTGCATCACTACTTAGTGCTCTGCTGACAGGCTTCAGTTACAGAACTCTGAAGCTGTGAAAACAGTGCTGTATAAAACGGAAAAGAGAAGTCAAGCCAGTTGCGGACAGGCTCTTCTGGCTTCCTGTAACTTTTACAGTTGATTTCGAAATTCTTTCACTTAACATCCAAAGCTCTAAATAGTCTTGGACATATTTATGAATTTATGAAACTAGGAATGAGGTTTATTTAAAAGCAGCTATAATCAATATCAATATCAACGACAAAGTGAAAGGGGTCACTCGTAATGATGAGCCTACAGAGAGATACCAGCTGAATCTGCTGCTCTCCTCAGCTTTACGGAGCTTCACACTGAGTTTCAGCTCATTGTTCACCTGTGCAGCGTCAACATGTTTTAATTCACTCTCACCACGGCAGTCAGGCAGCTTTTATTTAGAGAAAAAGCCCTTAAAACCCACTGAACACCACCTGCTCTGTACCAAACACAGACACAGTTAGAGATTAGCTGGTGAACACGGTGGAGCAAAAAAGCGAGATATTTCCCTCAGAAGGTGGTGGAGACCAAAAAGAGAGCTAGAAGAGAGTGAATGTTGGACAGGAATCCAATCAAATAATAATGTTGCTCCATAACCGCTGGATATGTAAATATTATAAGCAACTGTTTTTTGTTAAGTTCAGACAGGTGATGTGATGTCTGTTCACAACTTGTTTCTGCTGCTCCCAAGTGGCCTAAAGAAAAAACATCTCATTGCAGGTTAAATGAAACATGCGAAAGACATGGTTGCCCTTTTTAAACATTGTATTTTCTAATTGTATTACACGGCATTGTCATTTTAGAGTTCATTTAATCCTGTGTGTTCTAGTTTTTTTTTTTTTATGTTTATGCATTTTATGATGTTCAATATAATTAAAATGTAACACAAAACCCCGGCTAATGTCATAATAATGTTTGTAATGTTGGACTTCGACTTGGCTTGTTTCTTAAAAAAAATTTATGAATTTTGCTTCATAGTTCAACTTGCAAAGGGATACCCACTTCCTGCACTGAAAAACATGAACCTTCAGAACACCCAGATTCAGATCCTGAAGGTAAGAGACTGCATATTTCCTGCAAGAACTGCATGTTTTATCTGGCATGGAATATAAACGAGAGCAGAGAACTTCTTAAATGTTTAGGTTATCAACAGAAATCATAACCTCAAAGCTGTTAATGACTGATGCTTCTGTGGTGTGTTGTTTTGCTCTAGGACAATATCCTGATTGGGACAGATGTCCAGTTCACAGGTTAAAAGGCATTTCTGCGAACTCCCAGAGATCATTTCTGCACTGCACACGCCTCCATGATCACAGCCAGTGAACAACTTCTCCTACGAGCCCGAGAAACAAGCATCTCCTCAAATCTTTTAGAATTCAGCTTTCTTTTTATGCTATTTTTTTTAATCTTTTAAATTTTAACTCAGACCAGGTTTTCTGTATATGAAATGTAGATTCACTTTTCCGGCAGGGTTACTGCAGTCGTATAATAGCAGGACTCAGTCTGCAGGACAGGGTTTGTAGTTTGTCACCACAATCATCTTCTTTATAATAACATGCTTCTTCCAAAGCAGATCGCAGCACTTTCTGCTGCTGACTTTGGGAAAAAATCTTTCTAAAACTTTCCGACTTTGTAGCTCACGGAGCGATTTCGGCAAATGTGCTGACCTGCGACATCGTGACTGCGGTCCCAGAAAAAAAAATCCAAAGACATCAATCAAGCACAAGACAAAACACATAAGATACAGTAGTTTGTATTAAATAATCACTATATCTGACATCATCTGGACAGGTTTCAGTATTTTCAGCAGTTCAGTTTGTACATACACATTGGTATTACTAGGGCTGCAGCCAACAATGATTTTCATGTTGATTCACTAGTCGATTAATCAACTTATCACTGCAGCTCTAGTAAGTACTGACTGTATAAATAACAGTTTTCACAGCCGTCCAAGGTGACTGTCAGATGATCAATATCCCAGTAAAACCAGCCTCTGTGTGTCTTCACTGTCAACAAGGGTAGTGTGCTAGTTTTCCACAGGAACAAGAGTTTGTTTCCTGCGGTGACACCTGGGTCCATCAGGGGCATGTCTCAGTCCTGCTTATGTCTGAGGCCACGTGTTCATCAAGCTGGCAGTGCTTCACCGTGCTCACTCTCAGGGAGCTGTGGCTGATGGCGCGGCCTCTCAGGCTCTGCGAGTTGGCCGACAGAATCTGTATTAAAGACACAGCGAATGAATGAGTGAATCAAGAAACCTTTAAAATGACCAGATAATGCCTTAAAGTCCTTCACTGTGTTGAAATGATGTCCTCCGACTGTTACCGTTGACTATCAGCAGATTGTTGGTTCGTGCTAGTTTCTGAGACCTTTTATGTGATTTTAATAAAAGATGTCTAAATCTGAACACCTGGGACTGACTTCTCATTTCAGAAGAAGAAAAATCATTTCACTGCTGCCGTACTTGTATAATTGCATGTGATAATTAAACCTTTGAATCTTGAAATCTTCTATTTATGTCACATAAATGCACCCGGGGACCGACTCCAGGCCTTAGCCTGTGCCTCGATCAAGAGCACTGACTGGAGACAAAATGTACATGTTTTTATCTCAGATGAATGTAGAGTGTTTTTTTTACACTGGTAAAAAAAAATGTTTTAGTTCTGTTTGGTGCAAAAAGCAAAAAGCTATCCACACCAAGAAGGATCACTATCATTATAATGATAAAAATGTGACCGTCCACACGGTTACATTCTGTAAACGGTAGCGGCCGCTGCACGCTCCAGCTGTGTCAGCGTCTTAGGAAAATAGTTTCAGATGACCTGTCTCTGCTGCACGATGCACAGAGGGAAAAAACCAGGAAGCAAACGAACAAAATTTAAAAAGCATTTCAGGAAATTCTTCAAAGATGAGCAGAGTGCAGAGAATCCAACACCCTGACATGACAGTTGTTGCCTTTTATTCCTACTGTCGTATGAGTAAAAAGCAGTTATCGTGGGGACACCATTAAAAGACAAAACGAGACCCCATTAGTGCCACGGACTGTTGGCAGCATGTCTGTTTACTAAGTGTTTAATAAGTTGTAACATAACTCAGGCTGAGTCTCTACAGCAGACCCTCTGAAAAGTGTTTCCTGAGTGAATTCAATTAGTCAACATAAAAGAGGTCAGCTACAGATATAAAACCAATATTATCAGCACTCCTGCAACAATCATTCTGTAGAAAAATGTCTCCAGAATCAAACTAATTGATGCCTCTGTAAATTCAGATGGATTCTGATTGGCTGTCAGTGAACCCACAGATATGGGAACGATTTCTTTGGGATCACTGACGGCCAATCTGTCTTTGACTTTACAGTTGTGATATGGACTCCGCCACCTACTTGAGTTAGAAAATTGTTTTATTTATTATTCATTTTATATATAGTATATTGTTATAGGTCTTCAGCCAATTAATACCAATATATCCGTCTTAAACTAAAATCTACCAGTCAGGCTTGTTTTTAAATAAAAAATATAACCAAGTGTGAGACTTTGTAAAGTTACACTACCTTCACCAGCACATAGTCTCCAGCGTTGACCGGTGCAGTGTTGACCTCTGCAGGCTGAGCAGAAACATCTTCTTTGGGGAAAATCACTTTCATGTTGCCATCCGTTCTCCCACACAGGTCCTGAGCAGATCTTTTACTCTCCTGCATAAAAATGGAGAGCAGAGTTGAGCGGTGTTGCCTGGTAACATGTTGCAGGAGCCCGATACAGTGGAACAGGAGTTCCTCTTTTATCCAGGCGAAGCAGGGTTACTCATTCATAATTTAATGTCTGTATTTCTATAGGAGCCAATCAATCACCTCCCTCACATTATGAGAACGAGGTCAAAGTCTGTGAGGCAGCACTTGCTTTGAGCTAAATGCAGATTTCACCACAGTAACATGAAGATGCTGAGGGAGTGATGATCTTTCCCATGTTCGCTATCTTAGTTTAGCGAGTACTCACTCCCTCCACCAGGACGAGCTGTGTGCTGCCGATGAGAGCAGCATTGACCCTCGCAGCTTCCTCTCTGAACACACTGATACACTCCTCCAGCCTCCGCTGCTTCACCTCCGCCGGCACATCGTCTTGTAGCCGATGGAAGGCGTGTGTTTTCTGAGAGGGACACATTTAAAGCAGATTTTATAGGGCGTCTGAAAAGAACGCCTGGATTTCATTGCGAAACACAGAACATTTATGTGGCATCACGCACAGGACGGACACGCGAAAGCTCACCTTTCTCATACTGTAGGCAAACAGGAAGCCCACGTTGTAGCCCACCTCTCTGATCAGAGACAGAGTCTGCAGGTGGTCGTCCTCCGTTTCCTCGCAGAAGCCTGAGATGAAGTCGCTGCTGAGACTCACCCCTAGCGCACACACACACACACACACACACGTCATTCATGGTAAACACAGAAAACACACCTTACCTTAAACAAATTATGAGCAGGGAAGTGCAACATGGCTGTGATACAACAGTGGTTTCACTTTTCCTTAAGTCAAATATTGTACTAGCATCCTGACAGAATCCATTATTGCAAATTCAATTTAAAAAGAATATGTTTTTGTTGCCCACCTGGGATAATTCTCTTCACATTCATCACCAGATCCAGGTAGGCCTCTCTTGTGTAGCTGTAAATTCAAATTAGAGTGCTTTTGAGAAACTAATTGCTCTGACGATTTGATTGGGGAATGAAGCGCAGTGGTCTCTTACCCACGGCGCATCGCTTTCAGGACCTTGCTGCTCCCACTCTGGGCTGGAAGGTGGATCTGCTGACAAATGTTCCCCCGCTCCGCAATCAGACGCAAGACCTGACAACACCAGCACATAGAGCAGGCGAGGAAGTCTCACTCATCCAAGTTGATACAGGAACAAGCGAGAAGCAGGATTTTGTAGGAAAGTGTGATCAAATGGGAAAAAGACAGGTTTTGCAGTGCCTTATTTTGCTGTAATTTACAGCTTTTGAGAATGCATATTCAGCAGCTGCTGTCTTCAGCAGAATAGAAAGCAGCTGAAGTGTGACATGCACCTGCTGTTTCTTCCCCATTGTTTGTTCAATACATTCTTTATATTCTCTTTTCTTTCCATAGATGTTGCATGGCCACCTGGTGGTCATACTTTGTAATTATTGTAATTTCTCACCCATGAATTAATTTGCCTTCTGCTCATGTTTTTGCAATTATCTAGGATCTATTAAAGGGGAGACTGTGCTGAGGGTGTCACGCTGAAGAAGGTGTCTCGACCCGTGGATTGTTACTCAGATCGTTTTTAACATGCATGGTCTATGTTTTTAAGAATTTCCCCATGAAACAGCCATCTGAAAAAAGGCTGTTTTCCTGACTTTATGTCCGAACACTCCGGACCCTTTCTGTTTGGACGCTGCGTACCTCGTCAGGGAAATCCTTGGGATGAGGGGAAGTGAATCTGATCCTCATGTCGGGATCGATGCGCGACACTCGGTCCAGCAGGTCGGAGAAGCGCAGACCTCCCTGTTTCGGTCTGTAGACGGTCTCGAAACCTCGGCTGAGCTGGGTCGGGTCTGAGCTGCAGAACTGCTCCTCTGACGTGTCTCTGTAGCTGTTCACGTTCTGACCCAGCAAAGTCACCTCCTTCACACCCTGAACAAAAACATCCAACACACACACACCACATTATATGTCTGACCTCCTCATCCTCTACAGCGTACAGTATAACAACCTTCCTAACTATTCTTGTATTACTAATACCGAGCCAGGTCAGACGTGGTTTGAACATTCGTCCTGGAGAGATCCAATCTCAAATGGACAGCTCTAATTCCGTCAGCTCACGCCTGACATTAAAATGCTCACTTTCAGGGAAACCGCTCGTACATGAGACTGAGACAAATAAACACAAAGTTTGTGCTTTTCACACAAAGAAAGAAATTCTCATGTAATGTTTTGCCAAATTTACAAGAAGGTCCAAATAACACATTGCGATAGATTTCACAAAATGTATAAAGTTTCTCCGAACGTAAAAAACTGAGTGATTTTTAAAAGGAGTCTTGGGGTTTTCTCCAGGGGCGACAAAGCAGTGTCCTATAACAATTCTGCATGTTCACCGTCGATAAAATGCTGTGTTCTTTCATAAATTTAGTGTAAATTGTGAACACAGTTGAAACAGTGAGTTCAAACAGCTGACGAATGTTGGCAGGTAAGATGCACTTTAGGCACAGAAGCAGACAGGCTGGTACAGCGATGCTGCGACAAACTGACACTTCTTACAACAAAAGAAACAATTTCATGTTTTGCGCTTGATGCCGAAATTTACGAAAAGGCTTGAATGGAATCATCTGTAACCATTTTGCCAAGTTTAGCCAAGTTTTTTTAAGTTTCTGCTAACCCAACTCTTAAAATCATATCATTTGTGAGGAGTCTGGGGATATTGCGACCACAGTGAACCACGCGGAAGTCAGACGGTGTTCAGTCCATTCTGCCGGTTGTTGTTGTTGCTTCTCCTTTCTCTTGTTTTACAGAGGACGTCAGCTGAGTAGGCCGTCAGCGTGGACCAGGATAAATCCACTTACACACTGCTAACATAAAATGGTAACATGTGTCTGAATGTGGTCTGAGTGATCACATCTTAAACATGCGCCCAATGCATCTTGGGGTGCATGCACAACTGTACTTAAAGCCGTCCACTCAGCACGGATGGTTATAACAGGCCTGAACAGGGCCTCCGTCTGTGTGCTTGTTATACACAAACGCAGCGGTTGAGAGTTGAAGCTCTAACTTGCCTGATCAGAGAGCATACGAACTTCCTCGAGTATGGAGCTGACCGGTCGACTCCTCTCCCTCCCTCGGGTGAAAGGAACAATGCAGTAACTACACATGTTGTCACAGCCTCTCATGATGGACCTGCCGGCACAAAAGACGCACACAAAGTCATCGGAGGTTGCAACATAAAAAGACACAGCAATGCTCTGCAGAACAGGGTGAACAAACTTACACAAAGGCACTGTATCCCTGAGGAGCTCGGTGGACGGGCATGATGTCAGCGTAGGTCTCCTCTAGTGACAGCAGCACGTTGCTCGCCTGATGACCTCCGTCAGCTACGGTCAAGAGGCGGGGAAGGTCCCGGTAGGCGTCTGGACCGGCAAGAACATCTACCAGCTTCTCCCGCTCCAAAAGCTCCGTCTTCAGCCTCTCTGCCATGCACCCTGGACAAACACAACGCACTGATCTACAGTCGTCGCCTGTGTGAGACAGCCCAAGCCGTGCATCATTTGTGGACAAACTTACCTAAAATCCCAATTTTCATTGGCGTTTGCGTCTTTAACCGTCTTTTCTTCATAGCCGTTAGCTGTTGCAGTCTATTCCAGATAGTTTGTTCAGCTTTTTCTCTGTTAAGAGAAGAGTTGAAGTCTCTCCATTAGCTGGTGCATCCGAGTTAGTCTCGTGAAAACGCCGGTGATGCCATTTTTGGTGCATTGAAAAACTGTCAGTCGAAATGTAACTTTTCAAAGAGCTTGCTTTTAGGTTTGTGCCATGATCTTACCTTATGGAGCATGTAACCAGGAGGACAACATCTGCCTGTGGGCACAATGACATCTTTGGTCAAATGGTTTGTCACTTTTTTTTTTTTTTTTT